>JAKLNL010000046.1:0-177311 GCA_022814505.1 Talaromyces liani
TTCCCATTCCCAAGCTTCTTCTTGTTCAACCCTTAGTGCCTTTTCCGTATACGCTCTAGCGCCATTCGGTTCCAATACATGATCCGTGGATGCCTTACATTGAGGGCACCAATCATCCGCGCGTTGGGATTGGCTGCTTGGATCTCGCGATAGCTTCAGCTCTCACAAGATTTAACTAACCTGTATTAGTTAGCTTACTAATTACTTATAGTAGTAAATTATCTTAGCTAAATTTCTTTCAAATAGTTATTCTTAATTAAAGAAATATAATATCTCTATATAAGAAATATAAAAGATTTCTTACTTACTGATAGTCACATGTGACATAATCACATTAGCGAGACTATGTTTTATATAGCTGTAGTTGATAACGAGTAGATCTTAGCTTCTTCAACAGCCACCTGAATCAGACTTGACAGTGAATTGGTCCAGGAACTGAGATAATAATGGTCAAGGAATCTGCACTGCCGAGCTGAACTCTTAGTAACGTTACTAACGTATGACATGCCGGTAACTTACATCAGCTTTATAAAGCGGTGGACACTGGACAGGGTTCCAACGCGCCTTAGGGCTTTGTGCCCGTCAATATCCTTTGTTTACAAGTCATCCCTGAAGAATCGTTGTATCTAGCTACATATTTACTAGGATTAAGGGTATCCAGAGCATGGTCGTATGCTCATGTGTGTTCCAAGGAGTCTTTATTCTCTATATATTGGCTCGCGCGCCCAGCTCAACACCTAGTTCTTGATTTTCTCGAGCCCCCCCCCGCATACCTAGGTACTGAATTTTCTCGTTGACAGCTATCAAATATTATTACGTTGGCCTGAGCACTTCACACCTAATCGATCGCTTATTTTATTATTATTGTCTTTGACCAGATCTTCCAACTATTATAACAGCAAGATTAACGATATATCAAATATTATGGCTTCGCCAACTAAGCCCACTATACTTCTTGTACACGGCGCATTTCACGGCCCAGAATGCTTCGACGCACTAATTCCTCCACTCAAAGCGGCCGGTTACACCTCTATCAAAAATGATCTGAAACTTCCCAGCGCCGAGCTGAATTCATCAACTAGTCTACAACAAGACATAGACATTCTGCGCACCACCGTCATGCAAGTCCTAGATGGTGTTGATGGAGCGACAGGCTCGGAGTGTGTCGTAGTAATGCACTCCTACAGCGCAGTACCAGCCGCTGAAGCTCTTCGAGGTCTGAGTCGCAGCGAAAGAGGCGACAATACTACTTCTGTCCTCAAGATGGTGTATCTATCGTGCAACATTCCCAAGGTCGGGGATAGTCATTTGAGCCAGATGATGGCATGGATGGAGGAGATAGGGTTGTCGGCTGATTTACCTGTTGAGGCTTCTGTATGTCTTCTCCAACTCGCTTTGTTGTCAGGAAGATTGCTGATTTAGGGCTACATAGGATGACGGTGTGATGAAGTTCACCGGTGACGCGGAAGTATTCTACAATGGACTTCCAGAAGACCAGCAAGCCACTCTATTGGCGAGTCTGAGTACCTCATCAGCCGCGTAAGTCATCCCACATCCTGCCTTACGAATATCATACTTACTATGACAAAACAGAACATTCACCACGCCATTAAAGGGATCAATGGCATATGAGAAAATCCCAGGATGGTACCTCATCTCCAAAAGGGATAATATTATGCCTGAAGCGTTTCAGAGGGTGTGTATTAGTGTGGTCGGGGATATGATGGAGAATGTCGAGGAGGTCGATGCCGGGCATAGCAGTTTTCTGGTCAAGCCGGATGTTGTGGCTGATTTTATCGTGCGGGCAGTGAAGAGTGCATCATAACGTCCATTGGAGGTATCATCATAAGTAGATAAAACACTATTCAATTTATTACAAGTACATTAAAAAATTCCCAATCCTGGAAAGAAATCAGGCAGCACCCACAGCAGCTGCATTCATAACAAGCACATACTCCAAAATCGCCCCCCCAGTAACGACCACCTCCTCCACCAACCTTTTATCATTGCACGTATCCCCAAAAAACTCAATCTGACTCATCTTCTTCCACTTGAAATTACTCGCTTTGATCCGCGCCAGCATCACTCCGGATGAATCCCTCCATTCAAAATCAATGGTTTTAAAATGATAGTTTGTCTTCCAGGTCACCATCTGCCCATCCAGCGAAGGCGAAGGGTAGGAGACTTCGTAGTTTAGTTTCATTTTGAGTCTGATTGTAAACGTGGGCGTGTCGGGAAGCGAAACATCCATTTTCATGGATAGTTTGTGGAATTTGACTGATGCGAATTCTTGCTTTGTGTCTGGTCGGGAAAAACTCAAATTCATGCTCCAGGGGTTGACTTTGACGTTGAATATGTCTGTGGCAGGATTGGTGAGGTCGTAGATGCGTAGAGCTGTGCCGAGGAGTTTGGTGTTTTCGGTTTGGAGAGTTAGAGTGGGCGATTGGGTGTGGTGCGCTTGTGGGGGGTATTTGGAGGTTGTGTCATTGTTGCCTTGTGATTGCTGTTGTTGCTGGGCAGAGTATGCTGGTGGAGGAAGTTGATATTGCGTTGTGTCTTGTCCGTACTGCTGGTGCTCATGCTATTCTCTTGTTAGTATCGTGGTTAGATATCCGACGCGTGAATGGGGACATGCCTCGAGCTTTTTGGACGATAGGAATGTCATTTTGTACAATCTTTCAAAATAGTAATATTATTCTGTTTCCTTCTACGTCAATTGATATTCTTTATTCAACTCCAAGATATTTGGTAGGATATCAGCTCTTTATATACATCCCAATCTCATACAGCAATCTAACATATGACATGGGCCTTAACCCGATTAGGCTCTATGTGCCGCTAGCCTCACTGTGATTGGCTCTTAGCAGATAAGTGGGTTTAGTCGACCAATGAGACGCAACACAGCTAAGCCACAGCCTCAGGCACCCAGCCCCACCACAAAAGAGCCCCAAAAATCGAACATCGCCAACTCATCCATCAGATTGATCTTGACGATGAAGATCTTTTGCTTTGTCGTTGATTAGACTTTTACAACTGATCCACGGTGGCTAATAGAGACTTGGGACCAACGCAGATGGCTGTGCCACGTCAAAGCTGAATTGCCATGAGATGGATACTGCCAACAATGCATCAAGTATTCGGTGCGATTGATCTCTTTCTAGCAAGGCAGACGACTAGCATGAGTGCTAGCAACGGCAAGCAATCAGGTATTCTCTCTGAATTAAACTCACGACTCCCTGAGTAGCCGGCTTCAACGACCAACGATATAGATACACGTGATGTCCTCAGGTGATGAATTGATCAGTTCAATGAGGCCGGATTGCGCAAGCGCAAAGGAAGGAATAATAACCACTGACAGTATAGTATTTCTTTAGTTCTCTAAGATTTATGAATGTTTAAAACATATTGCTTCTTACCGCTGATCGTCAGCCTACTTTGACGAAGCACATCTCCTTCCTCCAATATGGATTGGCTCTGCCAGACTATTTTTCGATATACGCATCTACACAGACCCAAACAACCTTTTAATATAACTCTTCTGCGCCTCAATCGCAGCCCGTGCCACCGGCACATCTGCCTCCAACTGACACGCCCCATGATACGATCCGGGCCAAACATGCAGCTCCGCTGAGCCACCACTCTTCCAAATCTGCGAGGCGTATGCGACAGCCTCGTCACGGAAAACGTCACATTCGCCAACATCGATGAAGGCGGGAGCCACACCTGACAAATCCGTCGCTCTTGCGGGTGATTGTAACTCAGTCACATCTCCGCTGTGGTCAGGACCTAAGACGTGGTCCCAGGCCTCGCCGTTCATGCCTTTTGTCCATACCACTCCCCAATGGAATTGTTTCGTAGATAGCGTATCGTTACGATCGTCTAGCATAGGGATGGAAAGCATCTGCGCCTTGATCGATGGGAATTTCCTATTCCGAGCGATGATACACGCGGCAGCAGCAGGGCTGGCACCACCAGAAAGACCATACACAACGATTTTCTTTGGGTCGATTCGTAACTTGTCGGCATTCTCGGCTAGGTATACCAATCCCGCGTAACAATCATAAGCTGCCGATGGAGCGCGGTGCTCGGGAGCTAGTCGATACTCCACACTCACATAAACGGCGTCTATATTCCCGAAAAGCGCAATGGCTTGATCAAGGCCAAAGTATCGATTACCAGATACCTGCCCTCCGCCATGGACGTAGTACAAAACTGGCCTGTCTTTGGCGATGGAGTTCGTGGACTCAAAGACAGCTAACGCGACGGCAGGATCCCCCTCATTGAACCCCGGAGCAGAATACTCTCTATGAATGAGGTCTGGGTATGCTTGCAGAATGGTGGATGCGGACGAAGTTGAGGTCAAAGCACGATTTACTTGAAGATCTAGATTGTCTGGAACCCCTTCGAAGCCGGCGGAGTACTTGAAGGCTGGGTCAATTCTGGGTCGAGGGATTGCGGAGGCTGGGGGGACAGCTTGTTTGGGTGGTGGCATTGCGAACGTCATGTTGAATGTGAGGAATGTTGTTGCAATGACTGTGAATTAGAAGATCCTGCTGAAGTATTGAGCTCGTAAATTGTTGATATTGACAACAACTCACTTGGGTGGCTTTTATACTTGTATCATAAGGTCACACCTCTAAAAGAAAAACTCAAATCAACAACCTAATAATATTTAACTAGTATCACCGTGTCAGAATACACATATCAGAAGGGAAATGATTAGGGCCACCCCTGAGAATTGGCCTACACCTCCGCAAATGCATCCACCGACTTCGGAAGCATATCAAAGTTACTAAGTGTCCCATAACTATTCACCTAGAAAATCTACAGGCTTTTGTAAGCCTAGTGATTAGTTGAGAATGTAGGCTAGAGATCAGCTACTAAAATTATAACACTAGTACGTATATGAATAAATTAATAGAGATGCGGCGTAGGTGGGTACTGAACTTTGAATCTATACGTAAAGGGATGTAGAACGTTGCCTAAATTCCGAACCTTGAACTATCATGTGGGCGAGTAGTACGTAAAGGGATGTTTGGGGACAGCGCCAGTCATGATTCATATTCCAGTCTTTTTGGTGCAGCAGACTTGGCATAGGAATACCTCCCCACCAGCAGGTCTATGATAATGCGTACTACAGAGTACCTAGGTCCTAGGTAGTTGCGTTCTTCGAAAGAATGTCGAGGAAATTTTTCCGCTACCCAGGTAAGCTTGGAACGGAAAGTGGTCAGCTATGTCAGACAGTCATAGAATAATCCGTAGCAAATCTTGGCATTTCTCAAGAGCAATTCAACAAAGTATTAGAGATGTTGCGCAGGTGGGCTGAACTTTGGAGCAGCGCAGTGAGTGGAGTTCAGTTCAGGGTTCGGATTCCAGGGTTCGGAATCCTGGCACTGGGGCGGTCCAATATTTTGTTGAACTTTTTTATAGTGCTAAGACCTCGTGTAGCAGACTTTATTTATAAGGTTTGTCATATACAATATTAAGCTTAGTGGACGTTTAGAAATAGATTCTTGGTTCTGTCGTTCGTCCTACCTCTTTGATAATCAACTGGCTCATTTCTTTTAAAACAATTCCGTATCCCATTTACAGCCGTTGCTCACACCATAAGCCAAGAACACTGCAGACACGCCCTCCTCAAAGGTCTCGCCTTAGGCTCCGGACGGACCATCAGACACCTTTTCGACTTAGAGCGAGACACAACCGTCAGTTGTCCGGTTTGTTTCATGTTATCCAAGTGGGTGGTTGATGACGCACACCTTGAGGTCGAGAATTCCTAGTCTAGGAATCTCTGCGGTACGCCATTGCGATTTTTCCGGCTATCAGCGCGAGTTTTTCGGCCGGTGTGAGTTGGTTAAAACTGGTTTATTCGATTACTGAAACTGAAAGTTATGACGGTGAGGATGATGCTGAGGAAAATACTGACAGTAACAGGACAGGTAGTTAGCTGTCTCTTTCTTGGTGTGAGATATCTTCAAAGATACATGGGTATGATGGCATCAGTTTTGGCCCATTCTATCTCCTTTTTTTTTGTTTCTCCGGGGTCAGGATTTGCCCACGATTTTCATCAGGGATGGATAGTACGACCTGCGATTTACCAGTTCGACTGGCGCTCGTCTGAAAGTTTACAGAACCTTTTCACAGAAGAAATAGGCTAAGAAATTACTAGCACACTTTTCACTTTCTCAACAATTACTACACATATGAATAAATTAGTAAGATAGCTCATTACTAAGATCTTAGAAATACTAGTTAGCTGCTTAACAACAGGCGCTTATATAAGATCTATGTCAACAATGCATGTACGTACGTATCTGGAAGGAGTCGATCTAACTGCATATGGGAAATGCCATACATATCCAGATGGTGTACCCACTTCTTAATGTACACGCCTCAAACTGGTGAGTGATCTTCGAAGTGAAGATGTTGGTGACTTTATTCTTGACCTACCTAGGCAAGGTTTTTACGTACATACATGTCGGCCAGGATAAAACTTGTGGACCGCGCTAGTAGTTAGGTATGCCATACAAAGGAGAACTGGAACATCGCCACCATACCTAGATAGCTTCCGCATATAGTATCCGCATCGATTCCTACGAGTGGATGGTCTATACCTAGGTATCATACGGTATCACGCAGAGAGGGGTATGATTATTCCAATTTCAGTCAATTGAGATGCTAAGAATAGAATCTGTCTCCTTTCAAAGAAGCGGATCGGACCAATATGACTTCGCTGCGAGCAACGACAATGGATCGGTCTTTATGAATCGTACTCACGGTAATTTCGATTCCATGGTTGATATAGCTCCGGGCCGAGCTTCTCTAAACCCTGGCAGTTTACTCCCGCTGTTGTAGCTTGTATATCTGCATTGGAATATGCGGTGCCTCGGGGGATACTCTTGAATTTAATAAAAGTTTGATGCTGTAATATGGGCACCGGCGACGAAGGGGATCATGATTTATGCTGCTGAATTGTTAGGGCAACTTTAAGAGAGAGCTAAAACACATCAGCTGTATAGAAAGTTCACATTTATATTTGGGCTATACGGAGGGCAGACTACTGGATTTGTGCTAATTAGCAAAAAATTGAAATGATGAAAGCACCTGTAGTAGAATTTCTGCTGCTGCGATCTCTCCGAAGAAAGAAGAGTGAACCGATTCTACCAGCAATGGCTCGATCAGAGAACGATAATCAGGGCTGTCAAGAACCAATACACTTCGGTTCTTCCTTTTGTGTTTGTGACTACCCATTGATGGGCTGGTCACACCCTGATATTACATTGAAACGCTAACCAGACAGTGTTCTGGACGTCAACAATCCGATGAACCACACACATGGAGGTCATCAGCCATCACTCCCCGACGCTCCATACTTAATCCCACTATTGACCATTACAATCATCAGACTCTACCGCCTCTCCCCTTCTTCCCCATCATAACGGGCCCATCCGCCGCATCTCCAGACGACATAACACTCATCCCCATCCTCCTTTCGTAGGAGTCTTTACTCCTTTGCGACGATGTCCTCAACATCGTCCATCGCAGATACGGCAATGCCTCCAACGACTCATTCACACAATCCAGCAACCATCCACCCAGCCCGACACCCTGGTATTCAGGCAGAACGTAGACGTCTGTCAAATACGCGAATGTGACGCTATCTGTAATAAGACGCGCAAAGCCTATTTGCTCGTAGTCCCCTCCTCCTCCTCCTCCTCCTCCTCCTCCGGCGGAGGCCTCCTGCTGCTGGCTTGAGGGAGTTTTGTACAGCCCGAAACAGAACGAGTTTTGGATGATTTGTTTCAAGACTTGGTCTGGGATGGAGAAGGTCCAGTACATGAATTCTGCGCCAAAGGCGGCGTTGATGGAGGGGATGGATAGCAGGTTTTTGTCCGTGGAGATGATGAAGGCGTCTTTGTGCCACGTTTGGGGTTCGGTCGGAAGGGACATGGCGGGCCAATTGATATGTCCTGCAAGTAAATATGTTTTTGCGGTGTGAAAAGATGTTTGTTGTAGTCTATATAACTTTTAGATGACTCATCCGTCAGAAGAATGGTCAATTACGAGACCCGCATGATATCGGACCTGGGGACGCTTGTAACTGGCTGGTTTCTCCGAGAAAGCGGTTATCTTAGCTATACAAACCGCTATACAAACCCATATTTTCCCACCCAGGTTTATCTCAGTATCAATGCTAACAACTAACCAACTGACCGTATCACCTTCCATGCTGCGGCATTCAGTATCTCCTAGATGTTCCACTTGGGTATGCAGTGGTTTCCTTCAACTTTGTTCTGTTCCTCGGGCTGGGGCCTTATTTTCTTGACTGAACCCCACCACAACATTATTCGCTGTATAGACTTGGGAGAACGTGCTCCCAAATTGCGGGTTTGTAACGGCTTAAACGTCAGCAATGAGTTTCCTGCTCCAGAACAAGACAATGCCTACCCTCGCAATCGAATTGACCGGAGAAAAGATTCAATATCCGGCTTCGATTCGCAGAGCGGAGCACAGCATCAAAGTGATGGTATCGCAGAATTATGCCTCCGCGATGAATGGGATAGGGGTCCGAGATATTACGAAATATTGCAAAGCCATGATCGCCGTCGTATTTAGAATATGCTGATACTGAGAAACAGATGAGCTGACGCGTACCTACCCTCAGGCATCCGGAGATAAGTTATCTACTATGCTAGGTCTTCAGACTACCAACCCGAACAATTCTAGTCTCAAGAACGGTAGGCAAAATTGCTCGTTTTCTCGGAAAATCCGAAGCATGTTCCCAAAATCTTGGGGACAAGACAGACAGCGATCAATGATCGGAGAGTGCGTTGTCTATCCGAAGCCCTCCCCGGCTACAGATACATTAGCATCCGGACCTATACATACTATGATATTATGAATTAAACCCCAAGAACGGAGATAATTTTTTGCATCTTCATTGTCTTTCTCCCTTTGATGCTCGAGTACGTATTTATATGTGCCGGTATTCGTGTATAGCAACAGGCTCAGGCTTGCTGGCTTCTTTTGTTTAGAATATCTACTTCCTTGCTGAGTATAGCGTCCATATAGACTCTTATTGTTACGTATGTAGTAGTCGGTTGATATTCGCGATGAAGACTCGCGCCTGAATCGTGTATATAAGGACTTGGTTGCTCCTGCTTTATTCATCTCTCTGCCTATATCCAAGGATACAGTCAGTCATCCCAGATAACGACTGAAATTCTAAAATATGAATCTTTCTAATACAGCTCTTGCTTGCTTGCATTTAAAATGCGTCCCAATATCCTGATATCCGCGGCGGCTGTGCTATCACTTGCGCAAGCGGTGGTCTTCATACCAGATTCCGATTGTGCCACATGCGCAGGGATTGGTAGGTTCATAATTCCCCTTGAAGAGATGAGATACCTTCTAACATGCCGACAGAGCTCACTCCCAGTCTCATACAACTTCTCAACGTCTCAGACCAACGCTATAGACGAGGGTGCATCCAATTCCTTCAGGATATCATTTTTTTCTCCGCGGCTCCAATGGCCAACAATACTTCCTTCTGTCTCATGTCCTAGACGGGGAACAAATGGGTGCAGAATTTTGAGCTTATGGTGGGTGATGGCACTTCTCTTTTTATGTCGAGTATTAAAGAAGATCAGGAATTGTGGGATGAGGATTATGCGGCGGCTGGGGGTGGGTTTGAGGGGTATATGACTTTGAGGGGGGACGTATAGGGGTTTACTGTTAGTGAGCAGTTGGCTAATCCTTATGATTCTTTCTCTAGTTGAAGGATCTTGTAGTCATGAGGAGAGGCGTATGGGCGGAAAGATAGGAGTGATATTAGTTGTTTGGAAGTTATAATCAACAGCCATATCTCGGTACGGAATATAAACTTCATAGTTATCTAATAGATACAATGACGATATCTCAGGAAAGTTGCTGCAGTAGAGTGTGGTATGACATTCTTATCATTAATTATTAAAGTCTGCAGTACAGGACTCCGTTCTCGTCTCGATATCCCTGACGAACGTGGCATATGACCAATTCATCACTAGATATACTGGTCGCGTATCTTGATCCAGACGACACAAACCCCTGAACGGCAGAGTTAATCAGTCACCGGACAAAAGTCATAGTTCCCATTAACGTTATTCCCCCACCACTGCGGAAACGGAATCGAAGGACCACCAGCACCGAAAACAGCAAACGAAAGAATGAACAGCACCAGCAGGACAGCACCATCAAAAGCACCTGCTATCAGATACGAGTAGTCCCTGAAGATGCGCGGATGGTAGTTGCGAAGGTAGTACTGCACGAAGAAGCCGGATGCGACCTGGTTGAAGATGACGCATGTCTGCGGCTGATTGTAAGGGATGTATCCGGCGTATTGGATGAATTGAGGGAAATTGATCTCATCCAGCGAGAAACCGCGGATTTTAGGGATGGCCTGGAATGGTCAGTTTGGTCAGTTCGAACGAGTAACGATGGACTCACCTTTGCAACAGCCCAGTGGACGACAACACAACCAGCGCCAATTGCAAGACCGATAGGAACGATTGAATACGTGGTCCCAGACTTGTAGAGGTATTTTGCCAATGCCCATGAAGCAGCATTGGTATTATAACCCTGAATAGTAGCTCCACTCCATGAAGCGTTACCATTGCCATTGACAAGTAGCTCACGATTTCCGGTGACAATTCCGATCATCACCCCGTAGTTCACAAAACTGCCCAAGACGGTACCATAAATCTGCGTGATGAACATGACGCGAGGAGGGATTTTGACTATTGCACGTTAGATAAGAAACCTATAACTCAACTCAAATGCTAGACTCACGGTATTCGCCCATCTTCAAATCATTGCACAGATTGACGGTATTGGTTATAACATTGTGCGACCAAGCAGCAAAGTACATATTGCCAACGGGGCGTCCAGGGACCAGGAGACCACCCACCAACTTTGACAGATTGTTTGTAGCGATACCGTTTCCGAATCGAGCATATAAAAGAGTGCTCTACAAACAGCGTCAGTAGGTATACCCCAGACATATAGTCTTAACTTACAAATGGTCCAAATGCCATTCCTAGAAGCAGGGAGACTATGTAGGCCCAAACTGGTAGGGTGATGTTTTCCTTGAGAACAACAACGAGACCGAAAATGAAACTAATAAGGAGGACGACGCCGTACCACCATGCTGGTGTTTCCTTGTAGTGTTCTGCCATGTACTGGTGATGACGGTCTTCGGACTTTCCTTGCCTCGTGCTCTTGTACGCTTTGATGACATCCTTGCCCCAGAAGAGGATGCAGTGTGCAACCATAGCCCCGATCTATTATGTCAGTCCATCTATCGATTATCTGTTGGTTAATGAGTGAACAACGTACAGCAGCATTGGCCATGAACATTCCGTATGCAAACGTTCCTGAAAGCCTGGGAATTCCATAAGTCGCCAAGGCGTCTTCGTTAAGCACGCCCGCCTTGAAGACCTTGGAAACGGGGTAGGCCGAGCCATCCTCAGTGAGAAGTCGAGAAGACATGAACGGCAGCGATTTCGAGCCCCATGCATTGCCGTAGTATATCGCAATCATGACAACATAGCAGGCCAAGAAGCCAAAGGCCTGGTTGAGTTGCAACTTGAGAGGCAGTGAGGTTTGAAAAGATGTGATCTACAAGCATTAGTCTATTGTATCAATATATCATATGATACAACTTACGTATTGCCAGTCAAAGCCAATATTGAACAGACCCAGTCCTTCATTGGGAATGGAACCGCCGAAAAGGTTGGTCAGTACAGCTGCTGTCTCTCCGGTGGCATGCATAGAGGCCAGACACGGGATAGATACCGAGTTGAGCCATGGCCAAATGTAGGCTGGGAACCACTCATACGCAAACATTCCTCCAAAAGCGTACCAGAAGTAACGAAGTGGCTTGGAGTTTTTGACCTCTTGCCAATGCATCCCCTGAAGGACCTTGACAACTGGAAGAGTGCCCCAAAAGACCGACTCGACGTGCCACACGGCAATAGGACGAATGATTCCTGCCATGCCGTAGCCAAACATACCGATTGAGATGGTACTCAAGATCACGGTTGTGGTGCTGATAGGCAGGTCGTAGAAAAGGTTCTGCGCTGCAAAGACAATGACACTAGCCATTCCGTTAGATGCAGAGTTGGCAGTGATGGAGCACACGGCGTGCTCCTTCAGATTCCAGGGTCCGTAGTTGAAGAAAGAGAGAATCTTGATCCACAGAGGGAGCTCTCCTTGGCCTCCTTGGTCTCTCCATCGTCTTTCGAAGTGGTCACCGCGGGGAAGGAACTTTGCCCAGGCGTTACCGAGGAAGTAGGCGATGATGACGATGAAGGTTCCTTGAATGGTAATGTAGGTCGGTTTGAACTGAATGGTCAACGGTTGTCTTAAGAGGATCGAGTAGATGATCTTACCTCATAGATTTGAGACATGACAGCTTGGAAAGCGGAGAGGATCGTAGCCAGGAAAATGCTTCGAAAAGTCAACGATGGCTCGCGGTCATCGCGCATTGGCAAAAGGTGTCTGGCAGCATCGGCGCCTGTGACGATGATCGTGTCGTGTCTGGTCTCGCCATCGTCATAGTCTTCGTCGCCTTTGGACACTGGGACACCTTTGAGCTCAGCGTCTGCTTCTTTTTGGACAGTGGTCGATTCGCCGTGTGAGCGAACCTCCTCACTGATCGCGCTGTCGCTAGATGGCTCAGCGTTGGCGCTGGCCTTGCGTTCGACCACGGCAGACATGGTATGGTGCAGTGCAGTGCGGTTGTGCTGTCGAAGAAGATAAGATTGAGCCTCAGGTCGGGCTTTATAGAAAAGCCCATCACCCGTTGGGATGTAAGCAGCCGTGGATAGCCATGATGGTGCGATATCAAGGCAAAATGAGGGTAGACCAGAAATTAAAAAAGAAGACAAAAAGGGCCAATCACGTTTTTGACGTCGTATCTTTCGCCATCCAAGCCCGACATGCGCACCTTCCTGATCGGGCTAGCCTCTGCTGGGCGGTTCTTTCCTTGGTGCCCCCGTCAATATCCTCAGATGAATCTGATTGCAGGCAAAGATAACCCTGCATTGCCCATCAACACAAAAATTGACCGAACGACGTGCGTTTGTCTGCCGACCAAGGCGTTCGTTGGTGGTCAAATGACCATGTGCCTGATTTCACTACTCCGTTAGATGATAATCTAACATACTTCGTGGACAGCAATGGCGCGATACGTGCAGGTGGCGCATTGTTTAATTTGAGGTTGTATACATACTATGCCAGTTCTGGATGCAACATCAGAAATAAATTGGATGGCAATTGACAATGTCGCTGCACCCAGTCAAAGACAGAGATAGCCGATACAGCCGGTTAATATCTCGAGACTACTGTATGTATGTCTTACCTGGTGAATCCATAAATGATGCTTGGATATTTCAGATACTCGAGCCAATGGCTACACCAAACGCGGGTTCTGTTACATGGTGTAACAGATGCATCGCAGATACACTTCTTATGGCATAATCAACTGAATCTACCTGATAAAATGTCCCTAGGGTCAATCGTGAATAAAGCCCTCCGAATCCACCATACAAAAAGTCTACTAATGGAAAAGGTTAGGAGTTTTACGTACAACCCAAACCAGAACGCCAACGCTGATGCTGGCGCCATGGGTACTGAGTATATTATAGTTTATGGCTAGAATTGACTTTCCACACTCAACAAGAAAGAATTTCCGAAACTGTCTCTACAAACTCAATTCCATTTGATATTCGCATGTGATTCATAAAAGCCACAGGTCAATCAATCAGCCAACCTCTCTTTCAGCAACGGTATTTCCTCCATCGCATACCGATAAGCCCTAAACAACGCATTTGACTCGCCCGGAAATATTTCTGCAGTGACCTCGTCCGAATACGGCGCAAAATGCGGATTTACATACTCCCAACACACGTACCCATCTCTCGTAACTTCGAACATCTGCCCAAACGCACTTTCGCATAGCAACGTGTTGCCATTTGCGAGTCGCTGGGCGCTACTCATGAACGGCGTGAAGAAGTAGAGCATTTGCGAACGGTCGCGATATTCCCATACAATTTTGTTGCTGGTACGATCAACTTCGATTGCGCGGCTGTATGTGATGGATTCTTCGGTACGAAAGGCGCCGTTGTCGAAAACCAGAATGTTTCCGTTCTCGAGTTCGGTGGCATTGTGTTGTTGGGCTACGACTTCGTCCATATAATGTCGCCGGAGGATTTATCGATTATGACTACAGAAGAGACGGAGCACATTAAGGCGAGGATGTGTTTTCCTCTCTCACGGAAGGACAGGGTTGATGAGTGGGTAGTGTTCGCGTGTATAATGTGGTTGCAGGGGATATTCGTCTCGGGGGAGGCGCGAGGAAAGTATAAGCTTCCATATACACTGCGGCCACTGGGTAAAATCCCCTGGAGACATACCAACCTCCATCCTACTTCCCACAAATCAGTAAATCACCGTTACTTCTCTGCAGTATATTCCTAATCGCAGTCTGACACACAACCCAAGACCTAGCCGACAGATTGGCATTAAAATTATTTCTAAGAAGCGATGCGCTCAGTCACCTCGTCGTTACTGATAGTCACTCAACCTATAGAGTTTTTTCAAGCGGTTCTCATACTCAGTTTGTGGTCAACGACAATTGGTCAAGTACCGTTAAGCGTTGATAGTTGGTTGTTGACGGGTTATGCGCTGCAGCAGGCAATGGCCAGTTCTGATTTTGTGGATGTATTTTCCGGACAGCTCCAGTATCTCAGAAGGGAAATCTCGGATTGATGCGTGTTGTTTGTGGAATCATTTGTGTTTGGCTCATTTAAACTATGTACAAACATTGCTTCACTCGCAAATAACTAATGTTGTAACCTTGGTTGGCGGATAGATATTGCGTAGGCACTCGAAGACAAGCTCTGCTCAAGCAAGATTAATCAATAATAGGTACGAGAACGCTCTATATTCAAATGAATCATTTCCCACCTGATATTAATGGAATGACAATGGGGCCTCTTTCGTTATAGCTAGGTTCTACTGTATAATCTACGTGTTGTACCTGAGACTGCTGATATGATTCATTCCGAGTGTAACATACACCACACACCCCGAAAATTTATTTATCCATCAGAAAGTCGCAAATTCATCATACATTCTAACCATTTTTGATCATGCAAGCATGGCCCCTGTCTCACCCTGTTGTACCAATCTATATGCCAACTCACGAAGCACCTGCTTCTGAACCTTGCCACTTCCAGTCTGCGGAATGACCTTGGGAAGCGACTCATGCGATCCACACACAAACACATACTTCGGCGCCTTATGTCTCCCCAGCGTCTCCCGCGTCCAGTTCCTCAAATCCTCCGCCGACGGCAAATTCTTTACATCATCCTTGAACTCAATAAACGTGCCCACAACTTCCCCATAATGACTATCGGGGACCCCGATCACAGTAGCACGTGAAATAGCTGGATGACGACCCAATCTCTCCTCAATCTCGAGCGGATATATATTCTCCCCTCCACGGATGATAATATCCTTGAACCGGCCTGTAATCGTGCAATAACCATCTGCATCAAAGACAGCTTCATCGCCCGTCCTCAACCACACTTTGCCATCTTCATCTCGTAGTAGTGAATCGGCTGTCTTTTGCGGATTCTGCCAATACCCGCTGTGTACTTGATACCCACTCATACACAACTCTCCGCGCTGACCGACGGGTAAGGTTCGGCCGGTCTTAGGATCGATGATTTTCGCGCTGGCGTGAGGCATTACTTTGCCGACGGTAGTGAGTCGGCGATCAATTGTGTCGTGTGTAAAGGCATTGAAGCATGTTGGCGATGCTTCGGTTAGTCCGTAACTACTTGTGAATTCGGTCATGTTCAGTTCTGTGACCAATCTCTGCATGAGCGAATAGGGAACTGGTGCGCCGGCTATAATCCCTGTTCGTAAATGAGAGCAATTAAATCCACCAGGTTTGGGGATGGCGAGGATGGATTCGAACATTGTAGGAACGCCGTGGACGGCAGTGCACTGTTCCGTTGATATTGCGTCGAGGACTGCGGCGGGGTCGAATGTTTCGTTTGGGTAGACGATTTTTGCGCCGTGAGTGATGCAAGCGAGGAGGCCGAGGACGAGGCCGAAGCAGTGGAATAGAGGGGGTGGGCAGCAGAGGATGTCGGACGATGTTAGGTCCATGCGGTCGCCGATGAAGCGGGAGTTGTTGATTAGGTTGCTATAACCTTTTAGTAATTGTCGTATGAAATTCCGTGCTTTGATGAGACTCACTGGTGTGTCAACATCGATGCTTTGGGGTTTCCTGTTGACCCACTTGTAAACTGCAGATTGACTACATCGTATGGACTGACGACGTTGGCATGCCGGTATGCTACATTTCGTGGAACGCTCTGTCCTTCTCCGATGACATCCTGATATGTCTTCAAATTGTGGTATTCGCCACGAATAATGACAACATCTTTCAAATCAGGGAGGGTGTTGGATCTGTCTCGATTCTCGAGGTAATAGATCGCATCTTCCAAAGAATGGCGGCCAATAGTAGGCGATATAAACAACAACTTACACGCTTGTGACTAAGTCAGCTTATTCTTCTCCGTGCAGGAATTCAGAACTCACCAGTATGTTCCAAAGCATACATCAACTCCGCCTTCGTATACGTATTATTGATAACCACCAATATCGCCCCAACAGTCGCCGCCGCAAAGAACAACGAAACATACTGTTCACAATTTCCAGCCATGACACCGATTCGATCTCCGTGTTGAATTCCGCTTGCAAGCAGTCCTCGTGCCAATCGCTCGCTTTCAACTTGTAGTTGCCTATATGTCCATCTTGTATTCGTCCAGGGAACGACTAGACACTCGCGGTCAGCGTGTTCTAGACACTGAAGTTCGAGCAGCTCGGCGAGTGTGATTTCCCATAGTTCCGGTGTTGTTGGGCCGTGGACGATGGATTCTTTAGCTTGGGTGTGGGAGGGGAAGAGATGTCGTTGTGTCTGCTGTAAGCGCGTAATTGCTACGCTAGACTGCATATCGGCACCCATGATGTGAGAGTGCTCGGAAGTCAATAACATTAAAAGCACCTTGATATCTCCTCCAAGTTTGGTATTTATTCTGCGCCTGGGTAGTAAGTAGTAGCCAGAAATTAGAAAAAGTCGCAATGGCCTTTATGACTCGGGTCTTTTTTTCTCCTTCGGAGAGACTGCCCTTCTTGGTATTGACGTCAATACACAATTTTACAACTGACATTTGAATCCAGGCACTTGCAGCTTGCTAAATTTATAGTGGACACGACGGTCCCAGACCGATTTCCACTGAAAGACAGCGTTTGGTGTATTATTGTATTACCGTCTCGTGACATACTCAATACCGGGATAATACGATACACGTAATTGACCCACCCACATGAAAAAATACAGCCTGCGTAATTTCAGGATTGACGCAAACCTGGCCAATTTTCTCAAGGAGAAGCTCGAATGATTCGTTTATTAGGTCAAATCAGATTACTTGACCGACATTTAAAGGGAACAACAACATGAAGAATCGTATCCATCTTGTATCCGACACCGGACAACTCTGGGCTGTATCTTGCTCCTCTCGTAAAGGTATCGTTTGGATTTCGAAGCTTGTTCGGAAAACAACCTAGGCTGGTTCTTGGCTGTAATACATGTACTCAGAAAATTTATCAAGTTACGCGAGATAGGCATTGTCCGATAGTGATATCGTATGGGGAAAAGCTTTGACAATTTTTCCTAGCTGGTTGCGTGTTGAGGGTTGAAAAACTTTTGAGGATATTTTCTTTTATCTTCCGTATACTTTACAGGTATAAATCTCTCTCTTTGCATTGACAGTTATTGCATAAGATCATATTGTTTTACTTGTTTATCACTCAACGTCCAACTCATGGAGTCAATCCAAACATCATCGGGCATTGACGCCCCCTCCAAGGCCAATCCAGAAAGCTCACAATATGACATCGTCTGCGTCGGCTTCGGTCCTGCAGCCCTCGCAATCGCAATTGCAATGCACGAGCGCGGCTCTCCTTCCAGCAAAAACGTCCTTTTCCTTGAACGTCAAGCAGAATTCGGATGGCATACCGGCATGCTTCTCCCCGGCACAAAAATGCAAATCTCCTTCATGAAGGATTTGGCCACCATGCGCAACCCGCAGTCGTACTTCACATTTGTGAATTATCTACACAAACACAACCGACTTGCGAACTTTATCAATTTGTCTACGCAAACCCCGTTCCGCGAAGAGTTTAATGATTACATGAAATGGTGCGCTTCGCATTTCGGGGATCAGGTGAGATATAACCAGGAGGTTTTGAAAGTGAGTCCCGGGCAGAAGACAGGGTCAACTATTGACTCGTTTTGGGTCACTACGCGAAACGTTGGATCTGGTGATGTGCAGCGGATTTGCGCGAAACATGTTATTGTGGCCAATGGCGGAGAATGTTCTATTCCGGAAGGATTTAAGAGTCCCGATATCAGCGATCGAATTGTGCATTCGTCTCAGTATCTCAAACAAGTACCAGAACAATTCCGGGATGAGAATGCTGAGTACAGGTTTGCGGTTGTAGGGGGTGGTCAGAGTGCCGTTGAAATTTCTGAGGATTTGCAATCTCGATATCCGAAAGCTCGCGTGTCGCTTATTTTCAGAGATTCTGCCTTGAGGCCAAGTGATGATAGTCCCTTGTAAGTTCATAGACTTCCTTTATGAAGACTACAAGCAGTGTCTAATCGCAATGCTTTGTCAGTGTCAACGAAATCTTCGACCCTGAAAGCGTCGACGAATTCTACTCCCTCGACTCAGCCCACAGAAAACAAAGCCTAAAAAAGAACAAAGCCACCAATTACAGCGTCGTTAGACTACCTCTAATTGAGCACATCTATGAAAAAATCTACCGCCAACGGCTCCTCACCCCCGATCCTCGAGAATGGACATTGTCCCTTTACCATAACAGTGAAGTCTTTGGCGCTAAAAAGTCCGAATCAGGCAATGCATTGAACCTTCAAGTTAAAAACACAGTAACAGGCGAGACAAACATCACTGAGCAAGCATATGATCTAGTTGTGCTTGCCACTGGGTATCAGAGGAAACCTTTCGCGGGTATACTCAAGGACTTGAAACCACTGTTGCTTTCTGCGTCGGAAGAGAATGGGTCTTTGGTGCAGAGAAATTATCGTTTACTGTTTAGACCTGGCTCGGTGGTGCGTGATGCTGCTATCTGGATGCAGGGGTCTTGTGAGACTACACACGGAGTAAGTATGCACCCATGCATTGAAGTGACATGACACTAACGGAAAGCTTTTAGATTAGCGATACTCTCCTGTCAATCCTTGCTGTACGAGCGGACGAATTACTGGATTCAATCAATGCCAGTAGAAAGACTGTGGAAGTTAAAGCCAGACTATAGGCTCTCTGGTTATTTGATGCATGTTCTGTTTCTAAATGGAGAAATGAAAAGCGACTTTCATTGGTTGTGTGTAGATAGAAGTATAAACTTAGATGAATTGACAACGATTCGAATAAATGAGGACCGCCGCAAAGTTTTCCATGGAGCTCTTCCATCTTACACAATTGACGTCTCTTCAACTTTCACGATACAATGTTTTACTACGTACCTCCTTGTCGAATTTAATTCTATATCATGCAATTGATTTGATTACTTCGCGCATCTATCTCCCCGAGTAAAACCTCTGATTTATTGCCGGGTTTTACTAGTCAAACAAACCCAGCGTCAACTGGTCAAAATTTACAAACTCATCCTCCTATCCATAGTTCCACAGTACTATCTATACAACCACATTCTAGAAGTATAGGCCATGGATTGTTACGTAGCCGAACCCAGAAGATGCACCTGGCCTGGGACTCACGTGGAGCCACTTTTAGTCGCCTTCTTCAAGCAAACAAGGGATTCTCTAAATGTTCCTAATGAAAGACCGACAATCATCCGATAACCTCCTCTCACCAAAGGAAACCGAATATCAACGATGAGTAATCAATCTTTCGACTCCAGAGTTTTCAAAGTATGCAAATTATGATCTCGAACCGTAGTTACATGCTCAACAATGGCACCATACTAGGTCATTTTTACTACAAACTAGGTACCCAGCTTGACCCATTCTCTCACCGACTCTCAGCCGAGGTAACAGCAGAAAGTGGCATGATCCGGCTACGTAAAAACTCAATTGAGTATGTACCTGACACACTCGGGACCCAGGCAAAACAATTGACGCAACACCGCAACACGGGACGGGATGATGAAAATTTTTATCTGATGGTGGGCGCATTCATGATTTGTTGGTCCCTCTTATCTGATTTGTTGGTCGCATCTTATCTGATCCGCAGTGGTGTATAGGCTTTGGCGCTAGTATCGCTGTTTTATTACATTGATAGGCCGAATGTAACAATAACACATCGACCATACAATTACGATTTCGGTACGGATTGTCGTTATGTTTTTAGGTTTCAGTTAAATTACAAGTCAATTTTGCTCAAGGATCGATAAAATGTTTGGAGTATCAATGGCCACCGAAATGGATGTCAACGGTGTATATCACACCATACCTGTCGTGGGCTATCGCACTACATGTGTTACCAGTGGAAACATTACGGCGTTGAGCATAATTCCTACCTAGCTGAGTCAATCATTGACCTGTGATGGATCAGCAAAATCACGTACTGCGGCAGTAGGCATAGTAATGTACTGCTATGCCAAGTCACAGCCTCATACAGTGGGCTATAGATAGTTTCTGAAAGGGCAAATCGCTGTGTCTCATTCCGCAAAACGCACCTGAGTGGTGCAACACATTCACACATTCTAAGGGGCGTTACTATTGTCATGTAATTCCAAATGTGGTCAATTAGCTGAATCTGGGGTTCATCTATGACACTTAAAAAGTACATGTAGGATTTCACTCTTACTACGTCTGTCCAGCAGTATAGAGTAAGCGTCCACGATCAGCAAAACAAAGACAAAAGAACTCCAGCAACGTTCGGCAGACAGAAGAAGACAAGCAAAACAAATTATCCATAACCCTTACATTCGCCCAACTCTTCATACAGTATTCAGTATCCCCTGTATGGAATTGTACTAACACGAGACGGTTTCGTCGTTCGGTCCCTATATTCACGCAAAGACTCTCTCCCCTGTCGATCCAAAGCTCCTAGAGATGCCTTTGCGAATCCCTTTGGATTTCCGTCAGGATGGTACATGACCCCAACCGTACGTCTCTCGGTAGTTGTAACTACTCTAGCCGGACCGGTCTCATTGGGAGGTGGACCTAGATCAGCCGGTTTGCCATGTTTCCGTATGGTGGCGTGGATTTTCCCCATCTGGGTCTTGTTTCTGTCGTAATCGAAGGGTCGTTCGTGTGGCAGCTTCAGAGGATACTCGTGTAGCTGCTGTCCACCCGTCTCGGAGTCATTGAAAAGCGGATATGAGGCACTTCCGGGCCCTTCGCTATTTCTGTATTCGTGTGGAAATCTCGACTTGGTTTTTGTCCCCGGATCTGGCGCATTTCGTAGTGTTTCTCTGACTATCACTGTCGGATAATTGCCTCGTGGGGTGTTGTATTGCTGTCAATTGTTAGCCAGGTTCTGTCTTGCCGACGCAATAAATGCGCCAATGACAGAGCCTATGTCCGCCTTCTAGGTCTAAGGCATATGGTGAACAGAGTTGGAAACAATACAGAAAGGCATACCAATTTGTCCAGTGGTGTATCCGTGTTATGTCTTGGAAGAGGCATTGTTCCTGCTTGTCTGAAAGACTTATGTTAAGGCGAAATGATCTTTCAAGTATTCTTTGATTATGTTCACGTGCGTGTCATCTTACATACCGGTAAATGAAAGTAGCAACGATAAAATCTTTTAGCTATTGGTAAAATGCTATGCCTCGAATAAAACCCATGGTACAAGACAGCTTGGTTTAATCGCTCAATATATACACATATATTTATACATCACTCTTCATGTCGTATAGCTGAATAACAATGCTGATTCCAACAACGCCCAAGGCTGGTGGTGGTCAAGACTGTAGCGCCTTTTATGGGTACGCAATGCTGTTTAGGCAAGTTTCGAGTCATTTGCTCTATAAGTGCAATAGTTCGCATTCGCGCGCGTCAAAATAAGTTAGGCAACCAATTAAGGTTAGTCGACAGTACTCAGACAAGGGCGACTCGAAACGAACTATTGTCCTGAAACCCAATACTCCTTCGACTATTACTTAGTGCAGATGACCAGGATATCAGGGATTTGACGGCAATGCCCTGCAGACCGGTATATGCATGATCGTTTAAGCTAGAGGTCTAGACGTTCATGCTATAAATGTCATATGGAGGCGGCGGTTCGATTTTGACCAACAGGATCAATTCCTCTTTATTTAGGTAAAGAATATCTGAAACTCCGCATGCATATCAAGAACTGTCTGAGCGACCAATTTGACGCCGAAGCCTCGCCCGCTGGAATACCGAGGCCGAAAGTGAGTGTGTCCGTTCTATAATTGACACATGGATGGAGCGCCCAAATTTCGGCCAGTAAGAGAGAGTCGTCATTATTTGAACAAGGATTGTATGAAACTGCATTCAACTGAAACTTGAACTCCTCCATCTGAGCCACAGATTTGACGCCGAAGCCCATCTAAGCGCGGCCGTGATAGAGAGTGTGGGTCCTTCTATAGATAGCCTGCCAATCATGTTCAATGGCGGGGTCGGATGCCTGATTCAGGCATCACTTTTCATACTTCGTCTTCATCTCCCACAATCTCGATAAGTCTATATCTAAAGCAGTAGATCCCTATGCAAGCTGCTTCCATTACCACATCTTTATAAGATTGGATTTTTTTCACACTAGATAAAACCAACCCGTCAGTGACTGCCATCCTCAATGGCCGAAAAGTCAGCCAGTCGGGATGCCGGTATCGCATACCTGGACGAAGAAATCTCAGAATCATACGAAGGGGCTGAGACATATGAACTAGCTAACATTCTCAAACGCTTGTTAGCCGAGAATGGTATCACTCCTCAGGAAACAGCACAGCAAATCGACTCGTTCTATGAGAATGAATTCCTGCCTTCACAACCGATATTTCAGAAGGAGAAAGCCAAAGGGATGATCAATTTGTTGGGTGCTCTGGACGAATTGCTTTGCAATCTTGGGCGCGTGCTTCGTTATGACGATGTCCGACAGGATGCCCTAATTCAAGTGATCCTTGAGCTTCGTAAACTTCCGACTCGACAGGTTGAGATCTGGGAAGTAAGTAAAACGACGTTGAGACCTGCTCCAGCGTTCGTTGTGCACTATTTGGCTAATACATTTGTTAGAATGAGTGTGCCGTCTATAAGGATGATCCGATATTTGGTGCGTCAGTTCATGAATATTGGAATATGTATTTTGGTGTGTATGATTCACTTTATTTCGAAGCTCCTCTGTACTAGTATCGCTGAGAAGAACCAACATGCAGTCCATGAAAAGACACCCGGCACTCCTTCGGAGGTACAAGAGGCGTGTGATCAGTACGTCAACTGGTCGTCATTTATTGCACGCTGTACCAGTGCCGGTTTGCTCGTTGATGATCATGACAACGAATATAAATACTCCACTGTCGATATTAGCAGAGGTATCGAAGAGGAGATTCCCCGTGGTAACATACGGAATGCTCGGATCCTGGCTGCTGCCAACTATATCCTTTTGGCTGGGTCCGGGGTCAGAAACTATTGTTATAGTTATCCATCAGACAGTGATCGTGGGAAAAGAGCACGGGACATGTGGAATTTGTGGAAAGAGAAATTCGAAGCGATTGCTGATGGACAGGACGAGGACCCGGAGGTCAAAGATGCGACCAAGAAAGCTCACTCGATCATGGTAGAACTTGATGCATCAGGACATGATGTTGTCGGGAGCACATCCTGAGGGAGTTGGAGAAGACTTACTTGTACATTAGTTTTTGGTGGTATGGAGCCATTTACCGGGAGGCTCTTTGTTGACTTGTTAACGAGTATCCTACAATTTTCCCACACAAATGATAGTCTTTTCATCACAACTTCAATATCCTTTCCGTATTACTCTCCCTAACCCTCTGATCATCTGCCTCCGTAAAATTAAATGGCGAAATCCTGGAAGAACTTCGCTCTCGGACACTCTACCAACGCCGACCTCTTATGCGGCAAATAAATCAATCTCTCAACAGTGAACCTGTGCGCAAAGTCATATGCCGGTACCGTCGCATTTGTATATTTTGCCATGTCAACAA
The DNA here is from genome assembly GCA_022814505.1 of Talaromyces liani. NCBI lineage: Eukaryota > Fungi > Ascomycota > Eurotiomycetes > Eurotiales > Trichocomaceae > Talaromyces > Talaromyces liani. The sequence continues at coordinate 24,292 of JAKLNL010000046.1, forward strand.
CAAAATTGTACGGCCGTCATCGAGAAAAATATAATGCATCAAAGTTGACTGCCACATGACCCTATGCGCATCACGGAATCGTATATCTCCGACAAGACAGTGTCAGCCGCGATCATAGTCGGCGGCATTATGGTAAGCGCCTAGGTGGTCTTCCTTTGCCCAGTATATCTCGAATTATGTATAGTCGAACTTGGCAAGGATGGCCATTTGATTGTGGTCTTCATCTATGTGGTGGAGATATTCGTGATGTTGGTCTAGTGTGCCGACCCCATTCCATTCTTTTCGTGCGGGAAGGTTATTTTACCAGGTATTGAACGGTTGCAGATGTTCTTGGTTTCTATAATCGAGGGCCTTTGAGGAGAACTCGTTCAAACAAGTGGTGTATCGACTATAGATCTTGTCTGTAGAAGAAAAGAAGTACCTTAACTGGCTCTTATTCAAAGTACAGTTAAGAGAAGCAATGTTTTTTTACCTCCCAGATTCGTATAGAAATGGTTTAGGAATGGTTGTCCCCCTCATACCATATCTAGGTGTCATAGCAACAGGATAAAGATGCCAACGAGGATGCAGAACGATCTTTGTAATATGTGACATTCAAGAATGAAATGCGATGCTTGCCAAGAAGTCTCCCACTTGCAGAAGAACAGCATTATATGTAGCCAATGCCTGCTTATAGACTAATTATTTGCAACCCTTTTTTGACTTCCGAGCATACTTTGGGGCGCTAGACCATGTACATTTGCACACTAATAAAAGTCATTAATACTTCAAATTTCCCATCACGTTGATGTTCTTAGTTCGTAACCAATATTTTCGTTGTCCTGTATATACCACCAAATACTAGTCGTAAAACGGTATTTCTGGAATATGTTGTATCCACCTCGATGATGAGCGGTGATCCACCGAGACGGCAATTGTCGGAACAGTCTGGATCAAGCTCAAGTGAAGATCGCATGATGACATCGCGTATTTTGTATATGTACCAGTATGCCGATGTCGCACTGCTCGTGAAAATTTCTTCTACATGAATCCGAGAATAACGCTCCGTAGATTTCAAGAAGTGTTTTACCTTACTAGACAGGTGACTTGAGACTCTCTACTCTTGTGTAATGCTCAATAGCAAAACAACGCGGAGAGAATACTGTTCAAATTTCGTAAAGTGAGACGAGATTGCGGTTCGTACTGGTCCAATCATCCCGTTTACATGTCCGATTTCGGCTGCGCCTTTTATCCCAATATAGTTTATACTTTATCTTAGACTCAATGCCCAGACCGACACGTACCAATAACGAACTATGGGGAGAAGACGAACCGTGGTTGGCAAAGTCCGGAGAAGATAATCTTATCTGATCATCTAATCTGATCCCAATCCGTGCATTTTTTTCTTACTAGCGCAGTACTAGCGTGGTTACGAGCTCATGGCGGACACTCTTGTATTGATACCCGGGTGGGGCAACTGAATAACAAATACAATACTCCGTACACATGTTTGTAATACGTATGTGTTTTTCTAAATTACATGATCACGTATTGGATCTTATTGATGGGTCAGCTCATCATTTTATTTCAGGCCGAAGTCGAGCGATGATGCTTTCCTGGGGCCTCGAAAGACAACCTCTATTTAAAGTTGTTGATAACCGCCCTAAGGAAAAGGAAACTTAGAGCTACATGGTGATGATACTTGCAGTTTTATTCCGTTGCATATAATGTTGAGCATTATTTCACGGAAATTAATATCTTTACCAGACGGTGGTCAGTTGGCGACGACATCACTATGTTCTTTATAACACCGAAAACTTTCGCAATGCTGTTGTATAGAGTCCTACGCCTACCGAATGTGTCCGATCTTGGAACGCTGAAATCCCGTTGATAGCCGGAGCTGTAATAACTTTCGGGGGGTTGCAATAGAAAGAATAGACATCTTTCGATCTTGTTCCATCTGTGGGAAGATTTGAGCATTAAGTATATCCGCGCAAATCTAAAATACACTCTGTACCGCCCGGTGATTTGAAGATTACTCATTATAAAAACTTCCATGTGACATGTAGTTCACCACTATTGTTGACAATTCGTATGAACAGCTGATAACCGTAGAGCAAACGCCGAGATTGTGAAGCCTGTCATGAGCTCCCACCATGGCCCCAACTATTATAACCATAGTATTAATGTCTCTCGGAGTCTCCGTGGTCACTCTTCAGACCTTGCGGAGACGGGAAATGATATATGGAAGGTCATGACAGTGCCATAGTTTTGTCCATCGTACTTCTTGGACGACACTAAGTCGAAAAATAACAATAGTGTCAGGAATGTAGAAGCAGATCAAATTGGCAACAGCATGATGACCTGGTAGGTGTAGAGAATGAGTCTATATGAGACTTTGGTAGAGGAATCCAAATCCTGGCAGGAAAATCATATTAGGGATCACCATCGCGTCGGTAGATAGGACAGATATGGCTGGTGTGTAACTTAGCCGCGATATCCTTATCCAATGAACCTTTCATACCATCAAAATGTAAACCAAGGACATATGTTGTACTCGGCGTAGCCATCGCTGTGGTATAGCCTTGATAAGGTTCATGCAATATCCTAGATAGAAGCATTTGCATTAAAGAATTGATGTTATCATTGTACCAAGGTCAATATTGGCGCCTTCAAGTAAAAACCATAACGTCATTCTCACACCTCATGCTGCTGGCTAGTATTGAAGGGCAATGTATTAGACTTGGGATAGCTGTGGTTTCAAAGGCCGCGAAGCTCCAACCCACAGCTGGCAAGGATATGGGAATCATGCCCTATAGAAGGTAGCGAGTCAGCCGGCGATTTTCTAAACCTTGCTGGGCAATTTATACTACATTTATACATCCGATACAAATGGGGAAACTTTCGTGATGACTTGTTCTCAGTCTGCTTTTCGACGACCCTCAAAACAAACCGAAAGAGTCGAATCACTAAACACATATGGAGATGTCCGTTACTACTTCTCTAGGACAAAAAAGTGGTTTGCTGACCTGTTGCAGCTAGTTTAATTACATTCTATTCAGAATTTGTGCCATTGGGATTGTGGACTAGACATAGATGCCATAGATTCGAGCCAATCCCTAATATAGCCCTGTGATTAATGCAGGACTGCGTACAAAACACAAGGAAAATCCTGGGTTTTTCTTCGGCACAATCCGCGGTAGCTAGTAACCTCTCATATTTGGCCAGCATTGGCTACCACCTTGACTCTTCCTCCTAACATTCTCTACAATGCCTAGCATATATCGTAGCTCTAGCCGGGATCAGTGATCAGTGTTCGAGACTGTTGACGCCCTCGAAGATCCTTTCTTATGCAATGGATCTGAGCCATAATGGCATTGCACTATCCTTCTACCATTGATCACTATTCACTCAGTTAACAGCACGGACCATGTCATGATTAGAACTCCTCATAGCAGTGGACTTGCACTGGAGTCCGATGCCAGTAGTCATCACCCAACTGAGCAGCTTTGAGATGTGTATGTTAACGATTTTCTACAGAAATCAACCCCTCGGGCTTTGAGCAAAATATGGACTGGTCACAAATTCATTGGATGCACCTATCAGATTCAATTGTAAGGAGGATCAATCATATGCACCTTCCCGGGGTATCGAGCGCAATTATCAAATAGCATCACAGGGACCCTATAATTCAAGCCTTTATTGACAAGGTATGGGGATCAGTCGATTATTTTGAAACCCTTCCCCGCACCAGCGCAGAGACGAAATGGTGTTGTAGCCTGATGGCCAGTAAATGAACTCGTTTAGTAAATCATTCGATTGCACTGGGTTTCTTTCTCTCTTTTTCTTTTTCTAGTTCAGAGACTAATCTTTTCAAGAGAGTGTTCAATGCCCAGTGAATCACATTCAAATAATACCATGTCCACAGATCTGATTGTCTGGTTGTTTCCAGGTCTCCTACTTCTCAGGGTTCTCTATGAACGTCTACGAGATCGAAAGCTCCCTCCAGGACCGCCTCGTCTCCCACTCATCGGAAACCTTCATCAAGCACCCACCAAGCTCCCATGGGTAACCTACCAAAAATGGATCAAGCAATACGGTCCTATGGTTAGTGCCCAATTCGGCGGCAACACCGTCATATTCATAGGAGACGCCACCATCGCTCGCGCACTTCTCGACAAACGAGGCGATATCTACAGCGACCGACCACGCATGGTCATGGCCGGCGAAAACCTGACAAAGGGGATGCACCTGCTCCTCCGCCGGTATAACGATCGATACAAACTACATCAGAGGCTTGATGCGCCGGTGCTAAGTCCCCGGGCATCAAGGACTTATTATCCACTCCAGGATCTGGAGAGCAAGCAACTGCTATTCGATTTCTTGTCTACCAACAATTTCAAAAGGGTGTATGAGCGGTATGCGGCTAGCTTGGTTTATAGTCTTGCGTACGGCATACGATTACGTACTGGAAACGAGTGGATGCTGAAACACGCACACGAAGTAGAGGACAACTTCGCGTATGCAGCCCGCGTGGGAACGTGGATTGTAGATGCACTTCCGGTCCTGAACTACTTACCAATGCCTCTAGCACCGTGGAAAAGAACTGCTGAAAAATTCTATCAAATTGAAAAAGCACTACACTTGGAGAACATGCAAACAGCACTCGCCAGCAAGAGCTGGAACTGGACCAAAGAGTTTACAAAGTCCAAAGAAGGGGCACAGATGTCACAGGTCGAATTGGCTTACAATGTTGGTATCCTGGCTGATGCAGGCCTTGATACAACCTCTGTGCAGATGCGAATGTTTACCTTGGCTGCTCTTGCATATCCAGACTTTATCCCAAAGGCCCAGAAAGAACTAGATTCAGTCGTTGGGCCGTATAGACTCCCAACATTAGACGATGAGCCAAACCTCCCTTATGTTTCTGCAATAGTGAAAGAGTCTCTCCGATGGCGCTCTATCGTCCCTGGAGGCGTTCCGCATGCCACCCTGGCTGCAGACGAGTACATGGGCTACCATATCCCCAAAGGAGCAACAATCGTCTGGCTCTGCTGGGCTATGGCCCTCGACGAAAACACATTTGATCGACCACTAGAATTCGTTCCCGAACGCTGGCTGCGAACCCTCGAAGACGAGAAAGATCGATTTGTGAACTTTTTCGGATATGGGCGTCGTCTATGCACGGGCAGACATATTGCGCGAAACTCGCTTTTCTTGCTCATTGCGCGCATTCTTTGGGGGTTTGATATTAGACATGCTTTCGATGAGAATGGGAAACGCAAGGAGGTTAATGATTTGGATATGACCTCGGGGTTTGTCTCGTCGCCTGTCCCTTTTGAGGCTGTCTTTGAGCCGCGGAGTGTGCATCACAAGGAAGTTATTGAGAGTAATTGGCACAACGCGGAGAAGGATATCGATGTGGTTATGGATTCTATCAAAGAAAAACAGACCTCAATCGGTTTGAAGGTTCGTGCTTGAAGGTGTGGAGTAGCGCTGAAAGGAGAAATAATGGTGCTGGTTTCTCTACAGTCCATATCACAAAGCATAGACTTGTAGAACAGGTAATCCAAGCTGAGCAAATCGTAATAACAAAATATAAATATTATAATAATAATCCTCAAAAATAGGGGGACGGGGGCCTATCTAGCTATATGTTATATAAGAAAGTAACCACGACAATATCTACGTACATATGTATATCCTTGCACATGTGGCATTATAGAAGCATCAGCTACCTAGGGTATAAGGTCCATCACAGCCAGACTGGTTCTTCTAGAGGTACCCTAGGTAGATGCTCAGGTATTGCACTACGAACTATGTTAAAAGTTTGAGAGGACCTCACTTTATTTCGAAATTATATACAATATATTAAATCGAATTCCAAGAGGTGACGCGCCCTAAAAGTATCTAGGTACCAGTGATTGCAGCAAGCGCATGATTAAGCGTTGTTAACTTCAGTGACATCCCCTAGGAAAGCAATGCCTGTCTTGGGACGATCCAAGAACTTCTCCTCATCTGCTGCAATCGTAGCTGCGATGTCCGGCTGGCTCGTCTTGGCCACGTAGGCCTGAACAGCCTCTTGACTCGCAAAGGTCAACTCGGTGTAAGCATCAAAATCGAAGTCAGATTGTTGGCCCAAGAAAAGCTTGGCTGGTGTCGTGGGGTTTCGCGCAGTCGTTTCAGTTGCGTCGGCATCGCTGCCTTTCTCCTCGCGGGCAATGTAGCTGCGACGGTGCGAGATAGGGAAAACGTCGCCAGCCAGACGCTTGAGGAGGTGACCATGCTGCTCGCTATAGCTCTTGAAATCTTCAAGCGTAAGGCCGGGTTTCCGGTAGGTGAAAATAACAGCTCGGACAAGAGACATCTTGGAATTGAGTGTAGGTACAGTAATGTTGAGGGTGGGGAAACTGGCGATACTGTAGATACAGCTAATTGTATATTCGAGATATTCGGAATGTTTGGAATGTTTAGGATGTTGGAGATATTCAGAACAGAATATTTTTGAGTCTTGTCGACAGTGGCATGCCCCATATATATATTCATTTCGATACAATGACAGACATATTCCCCAAGCTCAGATCGGTCAGACTTCGCTGTATCCAACTCCTCGGATCATACCTAGGGTCCGAAGTGTACACTCTGAAAATAGCTTCCGACGGCGATGATACCTTGTTCAGTGATGTGTTTAGAGCCATCCAATGGTTATGCAAATACCGCTACAGATCGATAAAATTTATCGAGGGTTTGGAATCAAAGGTTCAAATCCATCTGACGGTCGTAAGTTATCCCGACAGCCAGGCAGGCCAGTAGATATGCGGAGGCGGGAGAACTGAAGTGAATCGGATGTTCCTACATCTACCGAACAAACCCTAGATACTACCACCAAGCTCCGAAGTACCGAATGGCGTGCGACGAAATACCAAGATGGTTAGAGACGAGAATTATAGTAATCAACCTGATTTCATATTTAGGTATATCAAGTCGCCGTAATACTATTAAATCGACTTGCAGGAAAATTCCGCTTATGAAACTAAATTTAATTAATCAACTCATCGATTTCCAAAAGGACACCAGCCAGACCAACGCGGATCAATTGATTGATTGATTGATCCATACATGCATCAAAGCCTAGTGGCCGGCGGTACCATCTTAAGTTCTAATTAGGCAGCGGGCGTTCTATCATACGAACGGACGGGGGCTGTCTACCGACAAATGGCTGAATCCCAATCTCCATATCCCTAACCATACTACAAATCCAAAGTCCAGATTACGAAAAGAATGATAACTTCTTATGCCCCAAAACGCCAAATAAATACAGAGTTTTGCCCGTCATCCTGAGAAGCTCGAATATGAGCAGAAGCGGCTTCCTGAGTGCCATAACACTTGCCATCCTTCTAAACACGGATTGGTTCGTGGGCTGGCAAGTCAGCTAGCGTGCGCTTTTCAATATCAGAATGATGCACTAATGGATGTGCCTTGTGTGGCGCTTCTCCGAGACGGAGGTAGTTCCAGCAAACTGCAAAATCGGTCAGCTATACTCTTCTTCTTTACTTCTTAGGAGTGCTAGGGGCATACTAGTAAATCCCAAATCATCCCCAAAGAACATCTTCATCACGTCCTCTCCGGACGTCGTGCCGGTCTGCGGACTATACGAAGCAGCCTTCTTCCCAACCGCGAGTCCCATCATAGGCGGAACATTTGAATCGAGTTCTTTGAAGTGAGGCTTGATGCCGTTCTGGGCGCCGAGGATTCGTTGGTGGATGTTGACTGCTGTATGGAGGCCTTGGTGCATTGCGGCGCCGCAGCGTTTGATGCCGGGCCAGCGGGCGATATCGCCGGCTGCGTAGTGGGAGGTGGCGTTTGGCGTGCCTCCAATGAATGCGGTGCTATTGTTTATTAGTCTGGAAAGTGGAAGGGTACTGTGGGGATATGTATGGTTACCTGGATTCGATCTTAACGTAACCTTCATCGTCCACCGCTGTAGGCGGTAGGTAGGTGGCAGTAGGATGGAACTTGGAAATGGCATTAATCACAAAGCCGGCTTTAATGCGACGGCCGTCTGAAAGCAGGACTTCATATGTTGTGGAATTTGAGTCTGAGTTCTTGATAGTATCCTTTACTCGAGCACCGAGAATCGTCTCGACTCCGGCTTCGTGGACTAATTTCAGTGTCAGATCCTTGAATTCGTCTGATAAATCTTCTGAAGATAGTATCTGTGGTCGCGAATGGATCAATGTGACTTTGAGATGAGGTTGGAGCATTTTCAGTTCAGCGGCGATTTCAATGCCCACGGCGCCTAGGTCACAAATTAACATCCGTCGCATTGTAGTGAAAGGGTAGACCTTACCAGCTCCAACAACCACAACACCATCCTTAGCATTTTCGACTAACCGAATATGCTCCAACGCATCCTCTAAATACTCCTTGCGCGTCAACGCAATCGGCGCTGATGGCTTTGTCCTTCGCAAACCTGAAGCTGCAACAAAATAGTCATATGGTATCTTTATATCTTGATTGGTATCGATCGCTTTGACAGTCGCGAATTTCTCCTCGCAGTTGAGTTGCATAATACTAGCATGCACGAGTTTGACAGAGGGAGTTTGCAAAGCGGGGATGTCTTGGAATCGGATCCAGGCTTTTTTGGCGTATTCTTTGGACGCGAATGCGAGTGGTGTGCCGATGAGATGATCTATCATCAGTGTTCAATATTGTTAGTACGCCAGAATTGTTAAAAGAAGTGATGCGTGAAAGGAAAGTATATACAAAATCCATCCCGCTCATCTACTATCGTAACTTCAACAGGAGTCTGCTGGTTTCTATCAGCAGGAGTGTTCGTGCCTGAGAATCTCGGTGAGAGGCCATTGCAGAGATCTAGTAAATTGAGTGTCACGGAGAGACCAGCATAAGAACCGCCAGCGACCAAGATGCGGGTTGCCTTTTGGGCTACACTGAGGGACGACATTTTGTGTTTGATCAGAAAACGGTCGAGCAAAGAGTGTCTGTTATGCAGACGAGTCTCAACATTATCTATTCTGATTCTCAAACCATATGCAGGATATCATATCGTCTAACCCGGGACCTCTCGCTCCCGATAACCTCACCGCCGGTCCTTCACTTCGTTCCACGCCATGGAGCATACTTTAAAATTACGGTTGAGACATGGCAAGTAACAACCGATAGCGGAGCACGAATACTCGGTTGTACTTATAACAATAGTTCATTGGGGACCACGTATTCATACGTCGTGCGTACCTATTTTCGGAGCTGCCCAATGAAGAATCTGCAAGACGACCCGGTTAAGTTATCTGATCCGCTCGGTGAAATTATCTGATCAATCTAGCCTCTGCCCAGAACCATCTGCAACCAATAGGGGTGCCCAATGCAAGCCCATAAATGTAGTGGCACGAAGCAGAGGGGTAAAGTGCTTTTTCTGAGCGGTATTTTTCTTTATCTGATCCGGTTTTTTGTTACGCGGCCCCACAGAAGCAAAATTACACCGATACAGCGATAAAATACAGCGATACTCTGCGTACCGTAAAGTTGTAAAATTGCCGGTTTGAGTAAAAAGTTAGAGTAACGTTTGTTGCGAGACTGGCCACGTATTCTACTGTAATGTAGTATTTGTCGGTGTCTTTTCCCCGTCTCGGTGAGATATAGTCTAATTTGATATATCGTCCTCACGTGTCGTGCCTGAAGATAGTCAAACAGCCGATTCAGGCAGCCGATGTCGTTGTTCCTCCATAATATCGGAAACATCACATAGCAGAAAGAGAATGGATAAGAATATGCCGATATGCCAGCCTTTGCGAAGCGTTTTTGTCTTATTTCCTGGATTATATACTGCACGTGCTGCTATTCAACTACCTGCAGTTTTGGCTCACCTCCCAACTCTCCATTACCACTCGCTATATATTTATTTTCATTTATTCCTACCTCCCATCCTTTCAAGAAGTAGTAAAATTGATATTCGACCTTATGATGAAGGGCAGTGGACCCGTTAACTATTTTGTGTTCCAAGGTTTCAATCTTTTTCTTTGACATATATATCCATGGATATATATACCTAGATATCCGAGCCCAGGTTACAGAGCCGGTTACGAACCCGCCCGCCGATAACTCGGATAGGGTGAACCCAAATCCGGGTTTGGGTTCACATATCTGAGATATCGCACCCTAAATGATTGGTCAGTTACTGTATGAGTTATAGCGAATATATCCACTTTCTCTAAACCATTGATTACCGGACTGTACCGCACTATAGCCACTATGGCAGGCGGTTGCCGAGGTGGACGGTAATCTAAAGCTGCCCCCCCATTGTATGCCATTTCTTTAACCAATCAATAGAATCTGGCGCCGGTATGTGATCCTTCCTACAACCTACATAAACTAGCACAAACACTAGTAGGCCCTTTCCTTGTATGAGCCTGCACCACCCCTCCCCCCTGGTTAATCTTGCCATCTGAAATATGGCGTACGAAGCCCTGGGGAGTGGTGATATCTCCACACGGTAAGACCACCAGCTTGAACTTTAAGCAGAGGTGTATAAAGCTAATCAGAGAGTAGCCTTGCATACTCAGCAGGCTCGGCTGAAGAATACCACTAAATCGTACAACAAGGCGCAGAAGGAATGGATTGAATTCTATAAAGAACATAGATTTATAGATGGGGAGATGGTTACAGAGGAAAAATTGGTCTATTTTCTGGAGAAGACCATTCTAAAGCATCTAATCCAGTTGAGTTGATATCTCTATGCTTATATAGCTGTAGATAGAGCTCCGATCGTACAGACTCTAGGGATAGCCAGTGTCAAAAACTATGTTAATAGTATTGTTAACTACTAGTCCTAGCAGCAAGCACTCAGTATAAATTCACACAAGAATCCAAGGGGACATCTCGTACAAGCGCTTCTAAAAGCCCACAATGCCACTGAGGATGCCCGGAGAAGGAAGGAATATATTAATCAAGGCCTCCACACCCTACAGGATAGATATACAAAGGAGAATATCCAAGCAATTGTATGATATTATTGGACTGGCTGGAGAGAGGACAAATTAAAATATCAGAAACCGTAGGCCCAAGAATCCTATCTCCGTACGGTTGTTGATTTCCTGTTAAGTTATTCCATGCTGCTTTATGGAGAAGACGTACGAGGGCTTCAATTACTAGATATGTTCACTATTCAGATAAATGAAGGTCCAACGCCATGTTGGCCAATGATCCTTATAAAGTCCCAGGGCAAAACCAATCAATTCGGATATATTGAATATATAGGGGTCATGTAATATAAGGAGCCATTACTCTGTACAATCAGTCAGGTTACTTTCTATCTATTCTATTGATGGGAGTTCATGCAGGAGCCAATCCCTTAATTCTATCAATGGCAATAGTGGTATAATTAGCATCTTTTGAAGAGTGTATAGATCGATAAAGAGATCTTGTATAGAACTTAACTAGACTGGATTAATAATCTCTTTAAAGCAACCAACTTAGCATTAAAAAAGAAGACCTATTCTGGACGAGCTGGAGGAGTACATTATGCTGAATTATCTGGTGTGGACAAGGCTTCAATCTAAAGAGCAGGCTATTAGAATCAAGATGCCATGTCCAACTACTACCTATCTGGATTATCTCAAAAGTTTCTTCGTACAATGGCTGGATTTAATCCTAAGGATTATAGGAATTATTACCTTTCTAGAGCTACAATCTCTCCACCGGAAAGCCTCGTACGAGCGCTCTGGCCCTGGGTTGATACATGGCTCTCTTGGTTCAATAGGGGTAATCTGGATGAGAACAAGGAGATCGACCTAGAGCTTGATCTACCCTCTTGGCTACCACTCATACAAAAGGGGATCCAGCAGATTGATGAGAAAGATCTAGCTGCTCAAGGATTTTTATGGCTTCTTAACCAGCTTTATATAGTTATTCTTTAAGATTCAGTTTTCCTCCAAGCAGAGATGCTAACCTATAAGATATAGGGCTACTCTCTTTTCCAGTAATCTGATTATAAGCAGTTTGCTTAATAGCTTTTATAATCTATTTGTACAACTTTAATACCATATAAGATCTAACTCTGGTAGACTCTACTAGCTATAGCAGATTGGATTATAATTATAGAGAATAATTTCTATCAGAATATCAGCTCTAATCATCATACTATACAAGATTCTCTTCAATTACTCTATAGCAAAGTGGATGATCTGATATCTGGCCGGATCTCCTTTACTGTATAAGCTAATGGCTCTAAATTAAGTCTAAAGCCGCTAGTTTTAGCTACTAATTCTATATAGTTAACTATTATATAAGAAATTCAGCTAGAAAATATAAATATGCTTTTAGAGCAGCCTCAACTAATTTATACAGCCTTGCTTACAGAGATGTCTTTATATAAGCTCTCTTATATAATTAAAACTATACAAGAGCTCTAGGTAGAATAGTATAAGAGTTTAGATAGCTAACTAGCTATTTAGACCCTTAAGGCACAGTATAGGGCTAAATAAAAATCTAATTCTAAAGAACATATTATATTTAGAAGAAGAAAGATTATTATTAATAAGATCTATACTTATATAAAAGATAGAACTGCTTTAGGGGAAGCTATTAAAGCTATATAGCTTATACAGGATAGAATAAGATGCTTATTAGCTAAGCTAGGGGAATTCTTAAAACAAAAACACTCTTAAGCCTCTATATAAAAAAAATTAAGGTTATTCATATAATTTAGTGCCTCAGTTATCTAACACTCCCTAGTCACCTAACCTATAACCAACGCCCTACTCCTACCTAGTTAATAAAACACTAAGAATCTCTCTATCCCTCCTTTTTCCTTCCTTTCTTTCTCTTTATATATAAAATGGCGTAACTATATATATCTCTAAAGCCATATAACCTCTATTTTTAATTTTTATCCTTTTCTATTGCTTTTCATATCCCCTATCCTTATCTAGATGAGCCTCTATTCTTATATAAGTAGTGATACTAATAGATCTTATATAAATAAGCAGATAGAATTAATAACTTGACTTCTCCTATATCTCCTATACCTCTCTCTTAATATATAATTAGATGATAGCCTATCTGTAAAATATTATTAACTAAATAAAGGCTTAAGCTCCATACAGTTAGAATCCCTCTCTCTAGATGCCTTCTCAGGCTCTAGATTTCTAGTGTAATAATAAAGTACAACAGGCTGTATAAGCACTACTAGTGTAAAGAAGGATCTTTTAAGCCCCTAGCAGCCTATTAGCCTCTTAAATTATATTAGGTTACTAGTTATATATAAATACCCTATTAATCTACACTTATAGCCTTATTAATACTCCCTGTGGAATATATTACTATACTATTTATAGTAATAGGCTATTCTCCTAGTGTGTCTATCTTCCTAGCTACTAGAACAGGTGCTACACTAATTACAAATAGTATGACTAGGCTAGTTACTACCCTATATAAGATGTAGTTAATAGTAGCATTAGATAATATCTTTCTAGTATATAGGCCTAGATTAAGGAGAACACTGCCCCTAATACTTATATAATTACTATTAAAGATGTGCTAGGAGATATAGAGAAAAATCTAATTAAGCTTAACCCAGAAGATAGGTCTTAAGAGAATCTATATAAGCTTGATTAAGGTAGGCATACTTTTCTTTACTTATTCTTTGTTTGTACAATATTCATCTCTTCTTCATAGCAGGTGGCTCAGGTACATATTACTTTTCTTTTTACCTAGTCGTACGGGGCCTATATACGATACCTGGACGAGACTTGCACCTCTATATAGTGTTTAGGACTAGTAGCATTTACTATGAAGCTAAGTAAGTCATATAGTTAGGGCTTAGTTTTTAGATTTATATGAGGATTATATAACAAATTTAAACTCTGGCAGAATCAGTATTGTTCATATGCGTTCGTACGCGCTAAATCTGACCCCCCTATATTTCTGGCGTTTTGAAATCTTGGCGACGGGTTACATAACACAGCACAACACAGTGCAACTTGCCATAGTAAAGGGATGTAACCCGGGTTGTAACGCGCTAAATTTGACCCCCATATATCCTCTAGATATATAACAAAATATACACAAACCATCCTTGGAGAGCCCCCGCCCAGATTACATAAAGTATGTACCTGATAAACCATAACACCACCTGCACCAGACACTTCATTGTTTCCTTTCACTTCCTATCTCGCGTATTATTCCGAAAAACTTGGAAAACAGCCTTCAAAGTAAGAGATAAAGCGCTGTAACTAATAGTAATAAGATATCAAGTCGCTACGATCTAACGCGGGCGACGCCTAAGCCAGTATACTGTCAATCTGAAGGGCTAGTAACGGTTCTGTGACCTTTCTGTAAATATTATAATTAGGGTTATTGAGAATGAGTTCTTCATAGCCTTTATGTGAAATCATCCTCGAATTACTATAGTTTCTTGAATCTCTGTATTGGGCTAATGAAGGGATCAATGTCGAACTACTTCTCTAAAGGGAATCCCGGACATTCAAACTTCCTATAAAGTACGGCCATTTACAACGATATAAGGCCCTTTCTCCCTCCATCAATCAATGTGCATAAACCGCGTGGAACTAGATCGACCATAGGACCTTGTCTCATTATAGTACTACACCATTGTAGAATCTTCTGTCTCACTTTAGGCCCTGTCCCTGCAATAACATGTCACGGACAGTCATGGGCTTTATATTCGGAAACTTCTGATTCAGCGATCCCTCCACCGGAATATTGAAGTACCCTTCAACTGTCCAAAGACCAAGAATCGAGAGAAGTGACCGAGCAAGCGCCTCCGGAAATGGCGAGGCAGCGATTTCCTTTGCATGCGGCGGAAGTTCAGTGAATTCACCCTTTTGGAGCCTTTCCACTGGGTCGTAGGTCACCCTAAAATGGGATCCTAGAAGTGGGATATTTGTGTCAGTGAGAGCAGTTCAAGAGAAATCTGATAAAGGGCCTACTTGAATGGTTCTTACCGGTAACATCTTCAGCGACTTTGATGAATTCATTCCACGTCGTCTTCTCGCCATAACAATACGTTGCCTCTTCCCACGCGGGTAGACTCAATAAAGCCGACACGAACCTAGCAACATCAAACGAATAAGTAAAAGCAATGGGCTCATTACCCGTTCCTGGCAGGGCGGCCTCCCTGTTAGCAATATCGACTGCGAATGTGATGGTAGGAAGGTGTGTTTTGACGCGAGGTGAGCCGTAATAGTCGAGGAAGAATCCATTTGAGACTCGTGTCCATTCCAGCGTAGTCTTGCGGAGCTCAGCGCTGGACGCTTCCTGAAAGGCGTAAACGGGAGACCTGTGAAAAAGAAAAACGTGAGCGATTAAAACACTTAGTGCATGGTCGTTCTTACTTCTTATTTGGAAGAGAACCCCATCCCGAGGCGATGAACCGTTTGACCGATGATGATCGCCCTGCTGCCTTGATAAGACTAATCTGCGATGCAGATGACATCTCATCTGCGACTGAAATTGTGCATATTACTGTATGCACGTTATGTTGGGTTAGGGCTTCTTCTATTGCTCCAACGTCGCCGTAGTCCACAAAGTTAGACTTGACGTTTGCAACACCCGCGCTTGCCTATAGAAATATTAGCATCAACCTCTTTATTTTCCAAGAATGCCAAAATACCTTGCGGCTAAGAACGATTATTTCGTGTTCCCCGAGCTCCAAGAGAGTCTCAACGATAGTACGGCCGACATTGCCTGATCCTCCAGCGATAGCAACAACAACCATAGTGACGATTCAATTGGTGATAGGGGAAGGGTTGATTGAGATAGGTGTAGCGACTTGTGTATCGTAGAGGTTTACTACTGCTACTGCATTGTTTGTTGCTGAACGACGCAACTGGTTACTTTATACTTGTTCCCACTATTCATCGACCTTCCTTGCAGTGCCTGACAAATCCTCGCGTATTCTGACAAATTCGTTTTTATAACAGCCCATCGCAGCCGCAAACTATAAAGGAATCACTATTTGGATCAAAACTGGTCATACCTGAATATAGCGAGCGCGCGTTGTCCCGAAAAGGCAAGACCGAATAGCCCAAACCGCCAAAAAAAAAAAAAAAAAAAAAAAAAGGTACTCAGACTTAGGGCGGCAAGTTTCGTATAATAAATGGCGGACTGTATCATATAAAAGATTATTCATAATCAAGATGTAAAGCAGAACACTACAGTGTATTATTATCGATGTGGGTTAAAATCTCAGCCTCTTTCGAGGAACAAACTACTAACACACGCCATCAAATGAGCAAGACATCAGCCATATGACTTTGAAAATGATCTACCAAACTCCATGAACTCTCTCCAATTGAGTCACGAGCTTCCCAGGCAGTCTCAATAATGTTCGTAACCTTTTTATTCATCCCGAAGGACTGAAGAGGCGGCAATTCAGACAGGATCCCCCTCGCTTCCGATTTCTCGTTATCCTCAACCATGCAGCCGACAACGCAGAGCGGCCACATTGGGGGCCGAATATCATATTCTGATCTGAGAGTCTTTATCAGATTCAGCGCTGAGTAGACATGTGCCCGAATGGAGGATTCTACTATATGTCCCTGGTACATAAGCGTTAATAGATATACAAGACCTGCACGTAGCCATAACTCTGTGACTTGTACATGCTTCCCAGACTCGTTCGCCTTTCCTGATGACACAGGTACTAATTGCAAACTCTCTAGACCGTGGTAGAATTTGGCCTCCACCAGTTTCCCCTGAACTGCAAACTCATCCAACATGCCCCCATTGTCTGAAATACGAGCTGCTTCAAACGTATTTAGGGTAGCAATTTCGCCAATCAGACGCAATGCCCAGCCATAACACCCAAAGTAGTTCTCCATGTGCAGAAGATAATTGGTCTGAGTAACAGGCTCGCTACTATCTGCGATCAAAGCATTGTGACAGTGCTGCAATCTAGGGGCTCGTCTGAGGCAGACGCTGGAAACGATATCCGCATAGATTAGGACAGCTGCAGAAAAGAGGAAAGAAGTTTGATCGGCACTCCATACATGGAATCCGAGTTGTATTCCCTCAAAGATTGAGGAGGGTTGCTGCATGCTAAGAAGGACGGCAGGGAGATGATATTTGCCATCTTTGAGCCCACACAGCCGAAAGATACCATCCAAATGGCTCAAAGCGGCAGTAAGGTGTAAGTTCCAATCTTCGGACTTGGCCATGAATGCCTCAAAGATGAGGAGGTGAGCGATGCCGTCTAGGATACGAGTCCCGTGAAAGATGTCTGTCTTCTGCCTGCCGCCAGCATTGATATCGCTCAAGTCTTGCCTGATTAGCCGCATGGACAGGTCCATATGACTATTCCAGGTGT
This sequence comes from Talaromyces liani, assembly GCA_022814505.1. Taxonomy (NCBI): domain Eukaryota; kingdom Fungi; phylum Ascomycota; class Eurotiomycetes; order Eurotiales; family Trichocomaceae; genus Talaromyces; species Talaromyces liani. The sequence goes on from JAKLNL010000046.1 coordinate 41,615, forward strand.
CCCACACATGCTGCTCGCAGGGCGTGCGGAGGGTATGCGTCGCATCGCGCGCAAGCAGCAAGGTAAAGTAATAGGCGCTCAAGCTCATGGCGGCGTGAAACACAGCACGGTTAGTCTTGAGAATGGTCAACAGCCAACTGCGACCGCCTTCCAATGTTGCAGGATGGTAACATGGAAAGAGACATGGAAAGACTGTATCCAGATACAGGGAGGTCAAGAAATCATCCGTCTCGTTTGTAGATGAGTGGTCTGGATTTGCGGCTGAAGCATCAACGCCACCTGTTGTCACTGTTCCGGAATCCGCCGCTGCTGGTGCTGGTGCCTCTTGACGAGAAAAAACCTGAACGGCGAAGGGCTTGTCCTCAACAGATGCCGCGCCCTGCCTGATCTGAGCTTGAATAATCTTGGCCCTTTCAGTTTGTTTCTCGGATCCATCCATCCATTCTGGTTTGATGCTGCTATAGTCACAGTCAATGCGTAACCTTGCGCAGGTTGTGCAGACTGGTCGAACTCTATCGCATTTTTTCCTGCGCAGTCGACACGTCCAACAGGCCGATGACATAGTTAGAAACAAAATGCGAGAGATTTTTAAGCGGATCGTGGAAGGTGCGCTATCAAATAAGTAAGATTGGATAAAATATGAAAGCTGGGAAGATTGATGCCGTTAAAAGAGAGCGCGCGTTGTCTCAAAACGGCAAAGCGCAGTCCAATGCCGTATTTGGCAAGATAATCTAGAAGGACATCAACTAGTTTGACATAGGTATTTTAAAATATAACTAGAAGGATTTGCCCAAGAAGCGAAGATAAAATCTTTTCTCTCTCACACACACAAAGACTCGACATCATGCTACTTCAACTCATCCGTTTCACCCTACAGCCGTCTTTGACGCTCGCCTCCCTACCCCTTGCACAGCTCCGTCAGCATGTATCCAGTGCCGGCGCTTCTCGTCAATATTTAAGCTACATAACATCAACCCAGTCTGCCTCTCTGCCCAAGAAAAGGCACGAAATCTGCTGGATCATACGTATGAAATTTCCTGTGATGATCCTTTCCCATCTCCAATATAGCTAATCCATAGTGCAACATGTTTAGTATGGCGCAAGGACTTCACAATAGCCAATAAACCAGCAGTGGTTGGGCTTGATGGCATCATCCAGGGTGCAGCTACAACGATGCTATATGACTTTGATGACTCTCAGCTTGAGCAACTGACACGAGGCATCGAGGCTCCGATTTGTGAATTTGTTTGACTGCCTTAGTCCCCCGCCTCGTTCACTATAAGTACTAAATCAGATTTATATAAAGGCTTTCATTCGTCTGTCGCCAACAGCTCCGTTGGCTGACCCTGCCTTACGTACCTCGATGCACAAGACATACACGGACTGCTACAAAATGCAGGGATTTGTCGGCGGACAATGGGCATATTCACTCAATGCCAATCATCCCGACGGCGTTGCTCTATCGGATACCACCACTACTCTGGCGCAAGACGACAGGCGTCTAGCCTTGTACTTTCTTGGATGGGAGAGCATAGAGGTTTGTCTGTCCATTTCCAAATAAGCAACCTTAGGAAGGTTGTTGGATATACCTCTTACTTACCGCGTTGAAATATAGCTGCATCAAGATGCATGTCAAACTCCCCTTTTCGCCGAAGAAATAGATAAGTTACAGCCATGGTTTTACGATGGTAGTGGTGCATGGTATAACAGCTTTCGGAGGTACGATTGAGAATGATATTGGAGTTCGTAGTTACCTATCTAGGCATCCAAGCGAAATGGCCAGCCAAAAATTCAATCAATGAAACAGTTACTGCACCGGCCACGAAGCTTCCATGTGTATGAATACAGTAGATGAATCAATCCACAACATGACTTCAAATCACAATTTCCCAATAACATCCCCCAACCCCTCCATACTCTCCAAAAAAACATCATTCTCCCCTTTAACAATCTTCATATCCTCCTCAATATCATCTGTCCATCTGCGCACATACACAGTCCTCATACCAACCGCCTTCGCACCACGGGTATCATACGCATGCGCCGCCACAAGCACACACTCCTCCCCTCTCAGCTTCAGGAGTCTCAAAACCTTCTCATAATTTTCACGCGCGGGTTTGTATACCCCCAGCAATTCACTAGAAAACAACATATCGAAACTCAAACCAGATGAGCGGCAGAGATCAAGTTGCAGCCTCGTCGTCCCATTGGCATGCACGAATGTTTCATACCCCAACTCCCTAAGGCTGGAAATAGCAGGCTTAACGTCCGGCCAGGGCGGCATGGAATGCCACGCCTTTACAACCGCCTCCTTAACCTCCTCCTCTTTATCGTCAAGAGCATCAAATCCAGCCTTGACATCCGCCCACCGCTCCTCCTTCAACATCGCATCTAACGTCCTTCTAAGCGTTAAATCGATATCCTCCGGCGGAAGATTTGCGGCCAATCGCGCAGCATTAGAATCGAAATAATTCTGGCGCCATTGAAGCGCAAACTCGGATCTTTTAGAGGCTGGGATGGATTGGGGGAGGGCGGCGAGGGTGCCGCTGTGCCAGTCGAGACAGGTGCCCATGAAGTCGAAGAGGATGGCTTTGATTTTGGGGTTTGTCATTTTTTTCTGTTTCTTCCAGGATTCTTTCCTGATGAGGTGAGGTTGTTGGTTGGCTTGTGGGTTTGTGGATTGATATTCACGAATGCAGTTGAACCTGGATCATGGTATATGATTCCAACTGACCCAGGCGATTATATACACCACAGGATCTTAAAGTCCGATTAAGAATAAAACCGAGTCCCGAGCCATTGATGTCATCCATAAATATGAATCAGAATATCTTTTCAAGGATTCCAGGCTCCATCCAGTGCTACCTCATATAGATCAATCAACATTTACTGACGTGCTGACAAATATGGTGACATATCATTGCGGGGGAAATAAATCCTGCAGATCAAGAATCCTTCAATCACGCAATGGTCTATAGATAGACAAGCTCGGTGATCTTTCCGTCCGTATGTCGTCTTTTAAGTGGCATCGTAATGAGCTGGACATCAGACTAGCCCATGCGTATGCGGGATATAAAAGCTCGGTGATCTCTCCGTGTTGTAATTGCTTGGTTTGCCGTCTCTTGGGTGAGTCAGCATAATTAGCTGTACATCGGACTAGTCCTGGATAGAGAGGTATTAAACGCTCGATGATCTTTCCGTGTTGTATCACTGGATATATCGGCGTTGAAGTGGGTCATCGCAGTTAGAGAGATATTCCAAAAAAAAATATGTATTTGAATAATTATATACACACTCTGAAACAGAGACAAAAATAAAATGAAAAAGTGTGTAAAGAAGAATAATGCCCAAGTCAGGTTAACCAAAAGCCGGTGAGAAGGAAAAAAGAAGAATCGAAGTCTAATGGGATCAGATAAGATTGGTTTGAAGCCGGGAAGAAAAGTGAGGTCGTTCAGTCAACAAGCAAACCATAAACATGTTGACTGCAAGAGAATATATAATCACAGTAGAGTCGTGAATGCCATATCACCACAGACGAGAAGATTCAAGCCATCCAATCTGGAAGAGAGAAGAGAAAAGCGGTGGTGTGTGATCGATATGTGCGACGGTTGTCTTTAGTTCTTTGAGCTGATTCCGCTCAAGAGAGCAGGAGAGAAGACGGAGGCCTTTTGGGTGTATTGCAAGAATCCGAGGTAGACGACGGCTGAGATGACGGTGATGAGAACCAAGCGACGGATGCCGACACCACGGAGGGACTGGCGGGTGTTGGAGAGGAAATTGCGAACTCCCTCGGCACCAAGTTTGTAGTAGACAAGACCCATGAGGGCAATACCGTATCCGAGAGCTTGGAGGGGAGTAACGGGGTCGTGGAAGATGACCATGGAGGCAACGACGAGGAGTATATCCTTGAGGACACCGGAGAGAGTGAGGACGAGAGCGGATGTTTTTCCAATCTGATAGTTCATTAGCCAGGATCCTTCAAATGCAGGGGAAGATACTCACCAAGAACACAACAGCAACATTCAAGGCAAAAGCGACAGACGCGTTGGCAACGAGGTTCCACACTCCGACGCTATAAATGTCGTACATAGTCATCTTAGGAATTTCAAAGAAGAGAGTAGCGACACCGTTCATGACGAAACAAGCGGGAGCAAAGTAGTAGAGAGACACGAGGGGGTCCATCTTGAACTCGGCAGAGCTGAGAAGTCTCTGGACCATGACCAGACGGACAGACTCGAAGACAGTAGCAAAGACCTGGTCTATTTAGCTGGTTAGAATTATGTCTGCAAGTGGAACCGAGGATATGGTTCATACAGATAAATCCGATAAGGCTGAACTTGATCTCGCCAATCGAGGCAATGACAACACCGACAACAATGACGGATACATTTCCGAGAGTTTCAAGACGAACGGGGGCAACACCGAGAGCCCAGGTGGCGATAAGAGTAGCGACCGAGTTGGTGGCCTATATCCATTAGTTGTGGTCATTGTATTTGAGGAAGGATAACAAACCTTCAACATCTGGATGAAAGAGACACTCAAGTAGAGGTAGACCAAGTTACCGAAGATCAGACTCAAGCTGAAGAAAATGCCAATGGGGACAATAGCGCGCCTACGACCGTCAGTTTCATCCAATTCTCGCATCGTGTTATTACGAACATGTAGACGCTGCGGTTCATCGGGACCTTGTGACGAGAGTCGAGCGCAGTGGTGAACCGCGCGAGCAATTGGGTCATGACGGTCGCGAACAACAAGTGCCATGTTGTTAAGAATAGAGCTGATGATCTAGTCAGTCAATTGTCTTCTGATGCGCATGAGGAAAGACATACGGAAACCTAAATGAATGTCTTGTTAGCATAATGACAAACTGACAAAATATGGCCAGGGGCATACCGAATCCAGCAGTGTGAAGAATCCACTTGTTGAAGATGATAACACCGGAACTGAGGGCAATCCACGAACTATCCACACATCAGCATGACACGTTACACAACCTGCAGGAGGTCCATCTCATCTCGTACGCGATATAGACAGCTGGATGCAGAGCCGGGGCGGGTTTGGCAGCAGCAGCGGCCGCCGCGCCCTGGTTGGTGGTTGGAAGTTCGGAGGCTTTGTTCGACATGACGAATTCTCAACAGGACCACAACAACAACAAAAAAGAAAATAAGATAGGTCGGAAAGTAAAAAGACGGTTGTGGCAACCGGACGAAGACAAAGTTCAAACGAGTGACTGAGTTGGGTTGAGAGAAACGATAAACGCGATGCAAGGGGCTGTGGTCGTGAAGTCGTGGACTGTGGACGTGGACGAAGCAGGAGAAGTTCCACGATTTCAGATGATTTTGCTCAGTTTGTTAGGGAAATGACAGATTCAGGGCAGTGGGGGCTATGGGCTGCTGATTGGCTGCGCTAAGAATTTTAGTCAGCACTGGCCCGCTTTTATAGGAACCGCTAGCCTGATTAGGTATCTGATACGCATTGACTTTTATTTGATTGGTCAGCATAGCGGGATGGGATCCACACCTTATCTAATCACGTGCATTCTCGTCTTGTTTATCTCCCCAACTCTTCCTTTCCTCTTCATCAACATTCAACCTGCCTGTCATAAATCATTCAATTCTTCTAGAAAAACCGTATTATCTAGTCTAACTCTGGAATTGGCAGTCCATTGACGATTCTCGCCTTCATCCCTAGACTATCCACAGCCTCCGTCGCCTTTGCTACTCGCATCTCCATGGCCTCCTCTTCCGTCGGGAGGATAAAGTCATACCGCAACAACTTCGTCCCAACCGCAACATCGTACTGTTTCGAGATCGATTCGTCTACTTCTTCGAGGTCTACAATCAACGACTCCTTCACACCAAAGACTGGGTCTGATGTCTCATAGGGATCGCCTCGTGGATAGAGTGCTGTGATTAGAGTATCGTACCCCTCCTGCTGGAACATGAAATGCACATGACCAGGCCGATTCGGATGACGATTGAGCGCCTTCAACATCTTCCCAACAGGTCCATCGTCCGGAATGGGATATGGCACGGGCACAACCGCATTGAAATAAAACACACCATCTTTACTCGACCGTAGCACCGCACGTCCATCTGGCTCCGCTCGATCCGGGTTTTGTATATCATAGAACCCCTTTGAGTCTCCCTCCCACACATCACATTGTACGTCCGCCACGGGATTCCCTTTCGCATCTTTGACCGTGCACAACACAAACAGTCTCGTCGCATCCGGATCCTTGTGAAGCACATAGCCGTTCTCGGTCGCCGGTGCGTCGTGTGTATGAAACGGCCCTAGCACTGTGCCCTCTGTGAAATTTGCCGACCTTGGATGATCGATCGAATCAACCAACATGCTTAACCCTAGTGTATCTGACAGCAAAATCATCTCCCCACGTAGGTCGTTACTGATTTGTCCGATTGCGACGAGAAAGTCGAGTCCAGCTGCCCATTCCTTGCTAGACAATCGAGTCTCACGCGCAAAGGCGTGTAGGTGGACGACTAGCCGTTCCATGAGAAAGCGAAGGCGTGGGTCGGCGCATTGTGAGTTGATCAGATTTACGTTTTCCGTAATGTTCTCTGTTGTTAGGTCTTTCATGGGAGGGATTTCGTGTGTGACAGGTTTGGCGCGAGACATTTTGGCTGCTGTCTGCTAACTTGTGAGGATTGCAACAACTTATTCTATGGCCTTAGAGCGAGAACTCCTGACATAGTTTATAGACTTAAAGCTTTATATAGGCCCCATATTCCTGCGGGGAAGAGATAGCTCAGGCTGGGGGAGGGTAAACATCCCGTGGGGCTGCATGCTCCCCACACGCAGCAAACCATTGTGGTGGCATCAACTTCATATATACCAGCTGCTTGTTGAGGTAACAAGTTCACTGGCCGGGGGTTGGTCGATTGTCCAGCTTAGGCTCAACGTAGATCTTGAGGTCTTTATACGCATACGGAGTGGTGTTTTAGATCCCGGATCAATAAATTTGCAATGCCGATTTTCTTCAACCCGTCCACCGTTAACTCTGGCGTCGGGCATGTTCCTGGACGGGTGGTTATCTTCAGGCCAGTTAGTACACATAATACAATCGTCACCTTCTCCGTAACAACAAAAGAATCAACAGAACATGTGTAATACTCATACCTACCGCGTATCCAACTCAACAACCTCCCAACCAATGTCTCTCATCTCCCGAAATACATCCCCGTAGTCCTCATCGCGGACTATCTCACAGCCTATTGACTCAAGAGATGGAATCTCTGAATTTGAGCATCTCCTTCGTACAAGTCGAAAGTAAGTGATATCAGGCTGATGCAGTCCTTTTGTAGTCCTTTTGTATCCTATCGAGGACAGGAGCGCTATCCTTGTTTGTAAACAACTCATCTGTATTCTTCTCACTGCGGACACAGGGGAAGTCCATATAAATATATCGAATATGTCTTACATTGTGACTGCCTATCTGATCGAGAAATTTGCAAACGTCATCCGGAATATAAGAAGTGAAGTCGAACTGGATATCAGCGTAGAATATAGCGCGGTATTCTTGATAGAAAATTTTATTCGTGTAAAGCAAATTCACATGCAGCAACCTTTTCGCCCCATTTTATATCGAGGATTGATGCGCGGTGTCTCCGGAGGTCCTGGTAGATATCTGTAGACTATCATGCGAATCTCCTAAAAAGCAAGTCATCTCGGTTGACTAGGTGGATGTATTTGGATGGCTAATATCGTCCCGATCTCATGGAATATTAACGCTGTTCTGATTTTGTATCGCTTCTTAAGACGGTGGAAAAAAAAGTCATGTCGCGGTGCAAATGGCTATACGCGATTAATCGGGGACTCCGCCGACCCGGCCAACACTAGGGTTACCAGGGTTCAGGGGTGATGTTAGAAAGACGCTGTGCGTCAAGCTACGAGAGGAGGACTAGAGTAGTGTTGATAATTACAGAGCAGCATGATTGTGAGAAGAACTCTCTGATCAGTGTTCATTGACTGCCCTAGTTCTATGTGATCATGACACTCTACTGCACATCAAACCGGCCATCACTATGTACGATTCACGTATAGCCGGAGATACACAATGAGAAATGATAAAGCCTAGGACACAATGGCATGGCCATTGCCTCGAACAACTCGGCCTCTTTGCTCAACTTGCCCCAGCCCAACTGCCTCTACTGAGACTTCCGAATCTCCAATCATGACCGATTGATGTTGCCAATTCTGCTGAACTTGGTGATTTTGCTGGATTTGTTGCTCGCGTCGTTGTTGGTCAAGTCGATGTTGTTCAAGTTTCTGTTCCTCGCGTCGAAGGTCCAGTCTATTTTGGAGTTGCTGATTTCGGATTTCTTGCTCACGTCGACGCTGGTCAAGTCGATCTTGTTCCGGGCGCCGATTTTGGATTTGTTGCCGAAGTTGCTCAAGTTGATACCGTTCACATTGCAGATCCCGCTGAAATTCATCAAGGTGCTGATCAACCCGGCGTACTTGCTGAGGTTCATGCCAGACTTGCCGATTTTGCTGAGACCAAAAAGATGGAAGCCTGAACTTTGGAAGCATTTCAACGTCCCATCTGTAACGATCTTTTATCTCAGCAATCAGAATGTTGTATGGCTTACAATCAGGAACTTGGACAGCGATTGACTGGAGGGATGATATGCTCCGGAAATGTCGATCAATGAGTGACAGCAGCATCGCTGCCTGTGCCTCATTATTAAAGGCCGTCCGGCGTGTGGACTCCGAATAGCATAGTGCTGATATATTGTAAGAGGGTACATTCCGTTTCCAGAACGGTCTGCACCCTCGAGTCTAAGTACATGTATGTAACGTAACAGTCCGAGTGTGTCCCTTGGGCATTTTCCAATCGAGCAAGCGCAGGAAAAGATAGCACAAAAAGATACACACAGTTGTATTTGCCTTGAAGTTACAAATCTCGAAAGTAATAGGCTCGTAAGATTACAATCCTAACTAGCTAAGAACCACCTTTCAGCTTGCAGGTACGACTGACACTACGAGGACGAGGTGTTCAACGATGTTCACATTGCACTCTGTTCGAAAGTTAGTCGTTAGGGAGGATAGAGAGTAAATCATCTCTACTTGAAGCAATTTTGTTATCTTGGTACTACATGACGAGAATATCTTCTTGAAAAGTCAATTTGTTGCCCGAACTTAACTAGCTATCGTCAAGACATATCATCGCAGCTCATACCCGTAGACTTTGGACACATTTCCCGAAACTATCACAAATGTTTTTTGTCTTTTTTCATCCTGGAAATAGTATTCTCATTATGTCAAGCAATGTTAATCTTCTCCGTTACCATCGTCGTTCTCATCGTCCTCATCGTTGTCGTCACCGGCCGCATCATCGTCTTCATCGTTGTCTTCGGTTATCCCAGGCCTCGTAGTTATCGCCGTCAATCGTCGTCGTCGTCGTCGCTGTCTTCATCTTCATCTTCATCATCATAATCATCCTCATCTTCTTCTCCTTCAGAGTAGTCATCGCTCATCCATTTGAAGTCTTCCGCATCGATCATTTCAACTTCCCACTCAAATTGATATTCCATTTCATCCATCAATTTGTAGTACTCCTCACAATTAGGAACCCTCACGAAGATTGAACGAAGAGATGAAATCCTCCTGAGATGCGTATCAATTCTGCATAGTAATCCCACGGTCTCGTCTGGTTCCTCAACAGCGACGTCCAGTAAAATGCTCAACATCGAGGTAGAGCCCAAAATCAGCCTCTTCAAATCAGGACAGGTGCGTGCAATTTTTTTGACAATCTTGACGGTGGGTTTAGAGAGCCAGGACCCTTCCCAGAGCCTCGGAGGCTCGCAGATGATTTGTGGAAAGTCGATTTTGATGCTCTGGATATGTTTCGCGTTCTGACCGATCTTATCGAGAAACGAGGCCATTCGACTGGCTGAACAAGCAGGACAATGGTGTATTTTGCAATTGGGGCGATTTGTGCTGAAGTCGAACGTGATTCGCGAATAGAACAACGAGCCAAATTCGTGGTAGATGGTCCTGTTGGTGTAAAGGAGGTTGACAGGCAGGACTCCCTTTTTCGCCCAGGGGGCGATGGGTACTTCAAACACGAGTAGATAATCGTAGATCAGGTTGCGAATTTCGCCGGGAAGGTCGAGGAAATTGACCATGTTGTTTGTGTTGAGCTTGCGATGTTGAAGATTCAGGATTGTTGGTGACATGTGGGAGAGTTTTGGTTGTTGTGTTGTCTGCATGGGAGTTGGTAGGCTTTGTGTCGGGCAAACCCTGAAGAGTTGGACGGGCCTTTGTTTACCAGGTCAATGATACCGGGAAACCCCATCCAACGCCACCATCTGTTTGACTGCTCTTGTCTCATTCTCTTTATGCCAACAATAGACTGGTTCGTCCGTGTTATTAGTCCTGAGTACAGTGTGTGTTGCATGTCAGATATCCTCATCCTCGCCATACTTGTCAGCATCACCAGCATCACCAGCATCACCAGCATCACCAGCATCACCAGCATCACCAGCATCACCAGCATCACCAGCATCACCATCATCACCATCATCGACATCTTGATACTTTACTAGCATCTTTGGCAGGCATGTAGGCAGCATACTTATCATCATGTTCCCTGAACGTACTGTGATAACCATAATTATCTGCACCGCCATCTTCGCTGAGCCCCATAAAAGCCGTCATCCGTATCGCCATTCTCAAGAATAACGCAGGGCTCAAGAACAGGAACATCCTTACTTCATGCGTGCAATAGAACGTGGAATCAAATGGCAGTCTCATTGAGTCATCACAATCTAGTATCATACTATGGCAATAACGATGTCATCTACATGTTTGTATCCTACGTACTATCCATATCAGATCAAGGCAGTCTTCCAAGCTGGTAATATGCATAGAGCTCGGGATTCTCAGTCTCGCCGAACCCTTCGTCTGAACCGTCGTTGTTGAGACCGCCTCCGGTGTTTTCGTTGTTTACTGTAGTATTCGAAGAAATGTCATCCTCGATTGATTCGTCGTCAGAGCCACTGTCAGACCCGCCTGTGTTGCGATCATGACCGTGCTCCCTGGTATCATCGCTTGACCCAGAAGAGTCCTCATCCATTTCGCCATCGTCGGTGATTTGCGAACGAGGCTGATTGTGGGCACCAATGCCTGCTAGAACCTGATAGGTACTAGCCGGAACGACCGTTGTAGCCTTGTCAACTGTCATTGCGATTGATTCGCCGGGGATACCATCCGTCCTCTAACCAGTCTTCCTCCTCAATAACGTTCCACCCGTAGTCATGCTTGAATTCATCTCTAATATGCCGGTATGCATTCCTCGCTGGAATCTCAACAGTAATTGACAAAAGCGATGGGAATGCCTCCAATCGATCATTAACCAGGCTGAATAAGTTGCTGGTCTTTTTGGGATCCTCAAGATACGGCGAAACGCTCCCATCAAACGTACGACCTGGGCTAAATGTCATCTTCGTCAAATCGGTACAGGCATTTTGAATCTTATCGAGGATTTGAGCACTCTGTTCTGATACAAACAGGCAATCCCCGTTCTCCAAGACTTTCGGAATTCAATGTGAACGCGCCGGATAAAGTTCGCATTTTCACCGAGCCGATCGAGGAACTTGGCTGTTTGCGCAGCTGAGTGTGTCATGAGGTCGAAAAGAACGTTTGAGTAGACCAAGCGCGGTAATCCGACGAAATCATCCTGTTCGCGTAAAAAAGGTCAACGTGACGCCATCCTCTGGGGAGGGTTTGCCTGGGGAAGGGTTGCCAGAAACATAATGGCGTTTCTAAGATCAGATTCATGTAGATCATGTGGCGAACCTCTATGGGGAGGTCGAAGAAGCCAGTCATGTTTTCTGGTTGTCAATTTGCGTTGTTGAGGATTGTATGGAGCTGGGTAATTCTGACCTTGTGTGGTAGATGGATGTGGAACATTTTCTGGGATTATCTGGATGAAAGTACCTAAGAAATTTATAGGATGGGCGGATGCCTAACAACCCTTATTCAAGCATGTAAAGGTCTTTGAGGATCAGAATATCCATTGTCTGGTGGAATCAATGTCTTGATAGTACCATTTCGCATGTTCAATCCACTCATTCACATGCAGGGAGCTTCCGAGGTCCTGATTGCTGAGGTCTTTTCTCTGAACAATGAATTGGGCATACTACATGAAAGGATGAGGAAGAAATATAGATATAGGAGATTGATTGATGAACAAAAGACTAGCCACTTTAACATGTGAAAAGATTACTTACAGGCTTTCAGGTATCTACCATCTAGCTATCGATATTGTTGCTTTATATAGAAAGTGAAGAAGAGCATGGGCGGAACGGAATTCTAGACTCCTTTCATGATAGTGAATGCATTATTGGCCTTGAAATGCTATGCCTATGGAAGATGATCAGGAAGTCCAGAATATTCAGTCTTAACTGAAGACAAGAATGGCTCGAATCAATATTACCGGTCCGATAATCGAGACTCAAGCAGACGAACAACATCCTGATGACCAGCAAGAGTAGCAATATTCAACGCAGTCTTTCCATCGAGATCAAGTATAGTCGCATCTACGCCACTATCAAGAAGCATGCGCATCACCGTCTCTGAACCACACTTTGCAGCAAGATGTAAAGATGTGCCCCCTCTCAAAGGCCCTAAACGCAGGACACTATGATCAAACACTCCTCCGTTACACACAGCAGCATTAATAGCTTCGATAAGCGTCTGACAGACTTGTTCATAATCTTTAGCATCTTCTGAGTTGGGATCCTCCGAGTAACGAAATAGAGCCATATGTAACGCGGTTACCCCATCCGAATCAGGGGATAGTACGTCGGCACCATAACGGAGGAGCTCCTTTACCGCGGGTAGACACGCTTGTGCTGCAAATTTTTTAAGTACATCTGCTTGTTTTATATCGCCGCCGGCGCTGAGAATAGCTTCAACAATCCGTCGGGTGGTTTCCCAGCTGCAATCCGCATCTACGGCGCGCCAAAGCACGGATCGACTTAAAGGTACTGGATTTGCGCCAAAGTCAAGAAGGGTATTGACGATGTTCTCTTGTTCACATATAAGAGCATATTCAAGCGCGGTGGTACTGTGATCCACTGCTGAGGGATCAGCCCCATATTCGAGGAGTGCACGCACTGCGGGCTCCCTGCAGGACCAAAGTGAACAATGCAGAGCTTTATCGAGATTATGCGCCGTCAATTGTTCAGGATCTTGATCCTTCAGCGTATTCAGAACAAGATGAATCATGCTGGGCGAACAATGAAACGCTGTTTCCTCCAACACGGTCCGACCTTGGGAGCTCACATGCGTACTATCGGCTCCATTATCGATCAGCCATTTGAACATGGCTTCCTTATCGCTTTTGATCGCTTCGAATAATGGAGTTTCCCCACCTTGCGACTCGGCGTTGATGTCCATCCCCTTCTCGTGGACGAGTATGTCGGCTAATAATACATTTCCAGACTGAGCTGCCACATGCAGTAGCGTTTGATTTGTGCCGCCAACATTGTCTTTCAGTACATGTCCTGGTCTTGAGCGAATGTAATCCAGGAGGCTATTGGACTTCCAATGGCGTACACAGTGATACCATAAGATCGGTGTGTCGAGTGGATCCAACGCAGGCAGATTTCCTTTTGGTCTCAGGTGCTTCTTCTTGGACGAAAACAATTGTTGATACAATATCGGAGTCAAAAGCCGAGCAAACGCTGTTTGAGTCTGTATTAATCCATTGAGACTACTGTCGCAGAGGAAGTTGCTGAGATGTAATATGAGTTCTGGGGGTAATGACGCCAGCGCCATGCTTTCTAGTTCGCACAAAAAGGTTCCAAGCTTCTTAAGTAGGCTTGAAAACCCCGAGGCTAATGCTTAGGGGAACTTATTGGAGTGTGAAAACAAAATAAATAGGCAAACATTTATTGAGCTGTATTACTACGTATAGGTACCTGCGTAGCATGCCGGGGGCATCTGAACCATGCCGCCCAAGCGTACGTTCTTACAGGCTGTTCAACTTCAGCCGCACCGCACTTGTTAGTTTTGAACCAATCATCAATGATCAGGCAGCAGACTGAATACTTTATCGCATGAATACGAGACTTAGCATGGGTATGTAACCTTAGTGAACACACCACAGGTCTTTTAGAATGGAGTATCACGATTCCCCCTCTTAAAATCTCAATTTAGTGCCTTTTCAGACTGAACACAACTACAACCACCAGCACATTTGAAGGCTCCAGAGCTGTTAACGACCGAAAAAATGTCAGGAATGGGTTTCCAGGGTCTAAGCAGAGATCTGGTAGCTGAGATTCTCGACAAAAATACGTATAAACCAAGTGATAAACCTAGCTGGCTACTGCCAATCGAAATGCGCTTTCACTCTTTCAATGAGATAGGTGAAAGACCAAATGTTACTTTGCTAAGCACTGAAGACACCAAGGCTAGGCTAGGGCAGTGGTGTCGAGATGCGTTTGCATTTCTAGACCCTGAGAACGGGGATTTGGACTCTCACGTGGAGAAATTGGATGACTTGCTTTCCCCGCTGATGATATGTAGCTTCCTGATTCATAAGCAGAAATACAGCAGGGATGATATCATTGATAGGGCATGTACATTGCTGGCTCGCCTTCCTTCATACCCTCCAGAACTTCCGTTTGAAATTACTGGTAAACGCGGGCAGCCCCTTGCAAAGGCGCCGTGGCCAAACGAGTACTTCGTATCCCCTTCGTTCTCGTCTGCGGGGGACAGGACAACAACTGCCAGGCCAGATCAATATGCATGGCCTAGCCTTCGTGTCTTTTCCAGGCCAAGTACGAACGTTGTGCGATTCGCTCTGTTCTTAGTTATGCAACGGGACATTCCAGTTGGCTTTTTGAGCGCGTATCTAGACGATATGACCACGCTTCTTGACACGGCAACAGAGTTTTTGCTCCAGAGCCCAAAGTCCCCCGTTGACGCACGAGCCTCGTTCGTTCTCCAGGCGTTTCTGTGGGCACAATGGCATCAAACCATACTGATTCAACTTTGGTGCGATGCAACAATCCAGATGAAAGTTGGTGCCTCTTTTTTTCGGCATCGCTTCCCCTTGGCAATGCCTGGGCGAGAAAAAATCGGGGAGATGCGGCCAGAGTATATGTGCAAATGGGCTTTTGAGCTCCTTCGAACCGATCTAAGTTCGGTGACGCAGGATTTTAGGAGAATGTTTGAGATCTACAATGTCCATTTTGGAGACCGGGCTGCACGATGCAATCTGAAGCCCGTTCCAGCCAGTAATGATGGCAGTAGCAGTGGCTTGAGGGTCTGTGATGGAAGGGCACCGGGCAACTGTCAGAGATTTGAGTCGGATGATGTCCAGGAGCAATCCGCTCATGATGCTGACTGCCCTGGCTCTGCTTGCAGTCGCCCAACCTGGGACGAACAGTCGTATAAAAGTATCAAAGGAGCGAGGGCAGTATCCTTGGAAGAAACCGATGAAAAGTATATACGATACTGTCCGGTAACTGCGGAGACCATGGCAGTGTCTCATGTGTGGAGCCATGGACAAGGAGGGCGGCCTGAGTCTGGCTTCAACTTTTGCCTGCACCGCAGATACACTAAGCTTGCGAAGGCATTGGGTTGCAGGTCATACTGGATGGACAGCCCCTGCATTCCCACGGACATGGAACTGCGTTACGAGGCGATGGGTCAAATCAACAGTAACTTCCTTAATAGCAAGGTCACTTTGCTCGTCGACCGAGACCTCATGAATATTAGTATAGACCCACTCTCTCTCGAGGCGAAGGAGGCGATAGTGGCAACCATCGTCGTTTGCGACTGGAATGTTCGTGCCTGGACGCTCTTGGAAGGTATGCGAGGCTGCTGGAACCTCCACATCTTGTGCAAAGATAACCTTACTATATCTCTGAAGGATGTCCTCAATGATGTGGTAGCATACAGCAATCTCACTCTTATATCGCCGTGCTTGACCTTGCAGCACTACATCCCCACCACCGATCGCCCGGTAGAAGGTGAGATACCCCCAGTGAGTATAGAACAGGCAACATGCCTCTTGAACCACAGACACGCCACCAAGGACCGAGATGTAACTCTGATCTGGAGTCTGGTGTGCGGCTCAAAGCTTTTTAAAACCCCAGTGGACTTCTGGAAGTCTGCGGTGGGAAAGGATATATCGACAGGTTTTCTCGTCTCTAGCAGTCCACGTCTACAAGATGAGCATGGATTCAGCTGGGCACCAGCACGCCCGAATCTTCTACCGCCCACGGCTAGCACCCCAACAAATGAACAATACCCTGCATACGATGG
Source organism: Talaromyces liani (assembly GCA_022814505.1). Taxonomy (NCBI): domain Eukaryota; kingdom Fungi; phylum Ascomycota; class Eurotiomycetes; order Eurotiales; family Trichocomaceae; genus Talaromyces; species Talaromyces liani. The sequence goes on from JAKLNL010000046.1 coordinate 57,917, forward strand.
ATACGATAGTGTATGGGGTCGGATTACCGAACAAGGCTTCAAGGCAATATGGCTTGCGTGCGTTATCGGTCGTTCTCGAGCTCTGCCCACCTGGCTCAGCCTGAAGTACTTCGAGAATGACATCAGTAAAGATTTGACCTACAACAACGGTGGAACTTCAAGGCTAGACATGAGAAGTCTATACAAGATCCGGTCCGTAATTGCACCGGTATTTAAGAAGTATTCGTTCGTTGCTATTATGCTTCCTTGCACTAGAGACCGAGGAGCCAGTGGGCCAGGTTTAGTGCCTCGCCCGTTCCAATATCAAGGTGCCTCCAAAGGACCATTGCTGGTAATTTCTGGCTCTAAGGATCTTGAGGAGTGGGAGTGGCAGTTTGTGCATGAATGGGATACAAGTTATCAGTTACCTGAATTTGCGTTGAGGGAGTTGTTGTTGGTTTAGATGGAGCCGTGAGCGAGGCAGGATTGTGTTATTCTTTGACAAAACCGGTAACCAATGAGAAACATTTCAAGGGTTCCACGACTGGCCCAGTCGCGCGCAATATAGTTGCAGGGGTCCGGCCCTACATAAGCTATCCTATACGTGCTTCAGAATGGGATAACCATGATCCGGAGCACGTATGGCAGATACGTTGTTGCTAGATGCCGCGGGGTCTGATATTGACGTTCCGACAGATAATTCTAAGATTTACCCTAATATCTATATCATATTATATAGGATAGTGATAGGAGAGTATACTAGTTATGAAGTATTTCTTCCACTAGTATGTAATCAATTAGTCTCGTACGATGCGGTGTTTGTCAGGAATATATTTTCCGCGGAATCCTTGACTATGCGGAGCATGCGCGTACTCTCTGGATGTCTGGTAATATGGAATATCTAGTAGTGTCCTTCCATAGTCCAGTTTCAAGCCTGAGAGATTTTTAAGTCTGACAAAACAGACATCAACCATGATAGCCTTCGGAGCTGGTAGTCGAACTTGTATCGGGGTTAATCTAGCTTATATGGAGTTTCGATGCGCACGGCTCTATTTTTCAGACAACGCCAGGGGAGTAAACTCGATTCAACTGCCCTTCCACAAAGCATAGACCTACTCAATTTTGTTCTTGTCACCCCAAAATGTGGAATTGAGAGATAACTATGGATTCTGTTGATACGTGACGAACTCTTCACGCCGAGGCTTGTTCAATCTTGATCTTGGAAACACAAATTTTACTTTCAAACTACAAGCCTTCCTTTTCTATAAGGCGAAAAAGCGTTGAGTTGAGCGACCAAAGTGATTTGTGCACATGAAGCGATTTCTTTCATGATTCGCTGCCTAGGGACAGTGACTGAAAGGACCTCTCTTAAAGGAACGAATGCATGTTGCATTTTAATGTTGTGTCTCATTACCCGCAGAATATACCTTCTCTTGACTCCTATAATGATCAACTTCGCTTCGTACAGACTGCTTATTTTGACAGCTCATTGAATAGGACTCCCGAGAGCTCTCTACAGGTTAGAGCCGTAATGCCTCTCTGTCATTTCCATACCTCCATAGCTTGGCCATGCTGTAAGAAACTTATACTTTGTCTGTGAGTTGCTCTGTCGCCTGTTTAGCCTCTCTCCGGTGAACCCAGGAGGATCTTTCGCTCGTTATTCTGCAGCTGTAGAATACGCCTCGCAATTTCCTCGAATTCGTCACGAAACTGCAGTTTGTCCAACCATCTCTCGGAGATACCCTCTATCCCATCTCTGGCACCAAGCAGACCCCCGGCAATAGCCCCATTCGTATCACTATCTCCTCCAATGCGGACCACATCTACCAGCACATCTTCAAAAGAGCGCGGATCTAGCAGTGCAGCAATTGATAGCTTGAGGCTATTGAGCACGTATCCAGACGGGGTGAACGCTATGTCACCCCGGATACCCTCACTGGCAATCTTCGCCAAAGGAAGCGTCTCGCCCTCTTTGATAGCATCTGTAACTTTCGCGCAGCTCAACTGGTTTGCCACTGTCTTGCCAATCTCCACAGCTTCTTGCGGCGTCTTGTCATCTATAAGAGCAGCAACAATCTCGTTATATGCTGCACAAGCGATTGTACATCTCGGATCGTTGTGAGTGAACTCGCTGATGGCTATCGACTCCTTCTGCCGCCTCTCCGCTGATGCAAATAGCGCAGTGGGGATACAGCGCATTAAACTCCCATTGCCTGCACTTCCAATTCCTGCGCCAGCTTTTGCTGGGTCTTTTGACCTTTTAAACTGCTGTAAACCGATCCTCGTGGCGTTCCCGATGTCAATCGGACGCGTGCCTTTCTTCCGACCTGGCCAGTCACCTTCGTTCCATTTGAGGGAATACTCAGCTGCGGCTTTGGCAATATTAAATTCTTCCACTGACCGTATGCTTCCGGTATATTTCATTTCCTCGTAGTCTCGGTAGGCTAGAAGAACGGCACGGGTGAGATCGGTGTCATCTGTTGCTTGGCCGACAGGCCAGTCGAAGCTACCGCCCCCAATGATTTCACGTAAACCATTGGGATATTCTCTTATAATATGTGACCAGGGCTGGAATTCAAAGGTTGCACCTAGTGAGTCACCGCAGTGGACGCCCAAAAGGGCCCCAAGCGTTCTTGAGGTGCGTAGATCGTTTGATGAGGACATTGTTTATTTTCGGTTGTCAGTCTCAGGGTACTTGAGTTGGCTATGAGAGATTAAATATCACCCTTGAGCAATGAGTCAATAAAATTCACGATTCTAGGCAGATGCCACGTCGTCATGCTGTCTACAGCCTGTAGGCATTCAGCTGCACCGCCACAATGCCGACATACTGTGTTGCGAATAGACTTTCAGTACAAACGACATAGCCACGATATTGTGTGCGTGGAGCCTAGGGCTAACCTAACGTAGAGTGCGGAAATAAAAAGGACTCGGTTGGGTGCATAGTGGAGGTTTTTGTGAGAGCGAGATATAGGTCCGTTTATGGATTGTTATTTCAAAGGCTGCATAGGCGGTGGATAAGGTGGTAGGAAATTTGATCTAGGATGACGAACAGCGGATGCTAACATTTGAAAAAGGATTTTATATTTCTTTTCGTTCCTCTATTAAGCAAATATATACCCCTTACATCCTTTGCTCGCCTTGCAGAAATCTACAACGCTTCCTATCATTGACCGCAGAAATTCACTGCTGTTCTGAATACTTCATCTGGACACTTGGTACTCCTAATTGTATCACAACATTGAAAGTCCGAGTTAAGGCCCTAATGTTCCTTCCCAGAATCTGGCCATAGAGCGTGTTGCCACCGTTATTCATTTCACGAAGCATGGCAGGTCCATTAAATGTTAGAGGGGTTTTAAGTTTATCTAAGCAGCGGGGATCCTCTTAACTAGTTCGAGTAACTCATGCCATACGTAGCCGTGCAAGCACTGGTATTTTTTCTATCTCTTCGTCATCCGGAAAATTTATTCCCTGCGTTTCAGACCCATGCCATTCTATATTGTTCTCCGCAAACAATCATTTCGCGGATTTCTGCATATGTTAGAAGCACAAGATCGTCCGTGAGTCGCGGAAAAATGTTTCCAGCATAAGTTCATGAAGGGGATTCTGAAAATCTGAGAAAATATCAAGCCACGACATTAATTCACTTTGCCTTAAAACACCGTTGATCTTCATCAGACACAACATGATTTAACCGGAACGCCTTAATCGGTATGTGGGCACGTATTCCCGTCTTTAATCAACCAGAGACCCCCTGTGTTTCGATTCTTGAAGCTCCCTGGGATGATTTAAGCATTGTGGGAACACGGCAGTTGATCCACATACCATTTTTTGGGAAAAGCTTGCCACTCACTTTCATTCACGATCTTCAGTGGGAGTTGCTAATATGCTATCTCTTGGGCTATAAAAGACGTTGATATTGTCAACCTTGAAACGTTCATCTCGGACACCTTCCGAAGTGAGATTCGGCCGCTTCTGATTGAAACTAGAACGCAACATGCGGACCCCGTTTCCTTTCGTCAAAAGTCGAAGGTGAATGGTGGAATTTTATGTATTTCAGTCATGTGGTTACGTATATGCTTAAATTTCACCGTCAAGTTAAGCGGACTATCGTTGACAAGATTGTTACTTGCAACAATTAATCAAAAATTTGATCAGATATAAATGGTATGTCCTATGCTTTAAGAATTGTAAAATTATTCGATAGTATAAGACATAGTGGGCCTAGTTCTTGAAGGTCCGACATCATGAAGACATTCATTCTCGCCCTCTCCTTTGCCATTTCGGCTCTCGCGACCAGTCGCATGACAGCGCCCTCCGGATCTCTTGTTGTAGCAAAATCCGGCGGCAAATATTCAACCGTACGTACAACGGAGCCACGCAATCATGGAAACTTGCCAATAACATGACATAGATCAGCGCAGCAGTGGCAGCACTGAGCAAGACAACAACATCTACTCAAACTATCTTTATTGAACAAGGCACCTATGACGAACAAGTCTACATTCCTAGTCTTGCGGGTGAACTCATCATCTATGGACAGACTGAAGAGTGAATACTGATCAGACCTCTCCAATTTTTGATTTATGGCCAATGCTTACACCCAATGAAGTACAAGTTCATACTCATCTAACTTGGTCACTCTCACCCACGGTCTTTCTGCATCGTCAGCCGGAAGCGACGACTTGAGTGGTAAGGAGCTCGGAGAACAGATGAATCAATTATATTGAGCGAGTCCAACAACTAGACTGACAACACACCTCTAGCAACTCTTCGAAACTATGCTGCGAAATCCAGAATCTACAATATCAATGTGAAGAACAGCTACGGATCTGGTTCACAGGCTCTTGCCCTGAGTGCCTATGCAACCGATCAGGGATACTATGCTTGCCAATTCATCGGTTACCAAGGTAGGCCGAGAAATATCAAGTTGAGGCGAGCAGTAACTAACAGCAGCACTTGTAGACACAGTCCTGGCTGAGACTGGAAACCAGGTCTACGCAAAGAGTTACATTGAGGGCGCTATGTACGTCAATGACCCTTTCGTCAAAAACTAAGTCAAATCAAAGCTAACTAGTATTTAGTGACTTTATCTTCGGTCAACATGCTACTGCCTGGTTCGATGGCTGCGACATCGGCGTTGTTGCTAAGAGCCTCGGTACAATCACAGCCAACGGACGGTCATCCTCCAGCGATGCTTCGTACTATGTTATCAACAAGTCCAATATTGCCGCCGCCAGTGGTCAAAGTGTTGCAAGTGGATCTTATTACTTGGGTTAGTACTTGCCTTTATCATATTCTTCTCTTCAATACTTACAATGACTTAGGACGCCCATGGAGCGAGTACGCTCGAGTCGTCTTCCAGTACACCACGATGAGCAACGTCATCAATAGTGCCGGTTGGGAAGAATGGTCCAGCTCCTCGCCAAACACTGCGGATGTTCTTTTTGGCGAGTATGACAATTCCGGTGCTGGATCACAGGGTACTCGTGCCAGTTTTGCGACCAAGCTCAGTTCGCCGGTTGCTATTACTACTATCCTGGGAAGTGACTACGCCAATTGGGTTGATACTACTTACCTTTCTTAATTGGTGGAGATTGCTTTATAACGATAGCTAGTATCTAATTGGCAATCTAGTGCACATCGAACTGTCTCCAAGCCACGGCACGATTACCTAAGTGGAAGAATTATTTGTTCGTTTACTCATTTCCTATAAGTACCTTTAGACAAAACCTTGAAACATATGAGTTTCAGGGTTGCTTTCAACCCGCTTGGTAAAGATCGTATTCTCTGACTACAATCATATCCCAACAATCGACAACGTACGTCATCACTTTGCCTCCTGTGATGGATCAAAATCTCCGAATGTATCGGAATTTTCCCCACGCAGATGCTGTAGTGGTGTTCTAAACATCACAAATCCAATGTTGGGACTTGACAATTCATAACCCATGATTCTTTGAACTTCAGGGGACCAAGATAAAACATCTTCTGTGGAGTTGGCCAAATAAGCGTTTTCCTCTTGCCTATAATATCCACGACAGAAAAAGAAGCCATGCAGGATTCGATGGTCACTCTCGGTTATATTCGCTCCACCCGCATGGTACAGTCCTCCCAGCATAACCCAAGCATCGGTAACGTCCATTTCTGCACATATAGCTTCTCGAGTTTTTGGTGCTCTGTCCGAACCCCACAAATGACTTCCAGGAATTGCTAGAGTTGCCCCATTTTCGTATGTTGTCTTCACCCCGGGAACCATAATGTTCATCATGACATCTGAGCCAACACGGTATCCCGTAGCACTCTGATCGACATGGTCGACGTGGAAATTCTTGTCATCACGATGTAATCGTTGTGCCTTTGCTCCGGGTCCGATGTCAAAAGTCATCGCAATTGAGCATATTGCTTTACTGGTATAGGTATGCTTTGTTTCGCCATAAAAGTTGGAGGTGGTTTTGTCCACGAATGTGCCCGTCAACTTGTGAATCAGAGGATCGACGAGCCATTGTTCTCGAGCGGTCTTGCTTCTTCCGATGAGATTGGCACATCTGCGTGTCTCTGGAGGAAATAGATCGCCCTAGGATACGTCAGTTGATTGGACTGCATGTGGAATTCAGAAGGCATGAGTACTGACCTTCCACGGCTTATCGGCTTCTAGGTATGGCCTCACTTCTGCATTAGCCGCTTGAACTGTTTCAAGGTCTGTAAAGTTCTTGATGATTACACAGCCATCTTGTATGATGGCCTGAATAATAGCTTCCTCGTTATTGCGGTCGATGCGCTGAACTCCAGGCTTGACAGCCATTGTCAAATAGTTTGCCGATATAGTGATCAGAGAAAACAACCGTAAGTCTGGTTCACTTTTGATTCCGTCGATCTTCCAGTCTTTCAAAGAGCTAGCTTGATATAATAGACGACGAGTGACTCATGGTTGAATGTTGATCTGTCTGCTTATCTGCCAATTAGCCCTAATCGATGAGTTAGGAAAGTGGGGCCGAGAGAATAAGCCGATGAGTCGATATCAGTGCCTGAAGCCTTATCTTTACTATCTTCTCTCCATCAACCTCTTTACTGTTGAAATCTGGGGACTTTGTGGTATCAACGCCCACTCCCACAAATGAAGAAACTGTCTCCGGAAGTGGCTAGAAGACAGAATCTACTAGAGAAATGCGAGGACAAATCAAAGGCGAGAGCTCATGCTCCAACTGCCGTGCCAAAAAGATCCGTTGTGACCGAATCAGACCGAAATGTTCGTCATGTAGGAAATGTGGTCTGGAATGTCTTGCACCAGAGCCTCGACCCCGCATATTGTGGATGAGGGCAAAAACGGCGAAGACATTTGACCAAGGTGATGGCGATGAAGAGATTGAGACACATGCCAGACGTCGACCATTGTTCAAAGGTATTGGAAACTATATTCACTCTTCTTCGGCCGTACTTCGAGTTAGATTATGATTCAGACAGTTTGACTAACTTTGAATTACTTAGCTCACCAACAGGCGCAAAATGCGGCTGACCTTCTTAAACTTGTTTCACGAACACCCGTTGAAGTAATGCTGGAGTCTATCGACCGGAAACAAGTAGCTGTGGGCCAGGGTGATGTTTTCGGGGATGGTCCTTTTCAAATCTTCAGGGGCCAGACAATAGATTCCGCTCCGGAAAGGCATCCAAGTCAGTTTCAAATGGAGTCGTGGAATAGTCCTTCTCGCACCTTGGACTCTACATTCGATGATAATATACTCCAAACGAGCACATACACAACATATTCATTGACCTCAACACCGCAGGAAGAGGGGCTGCAATTTCAAGGTAATCTCGATGATGTCGTTCTCCACGATGAAGAATCGTCAGCGCTATCCTCTTACTTTCCATCATGCTTACCAAGTCTCATACCACATGAAATATCACCCGAATGTGCGACAGATCTTAAAGACATTGACATGTCTACAGTAAAATTACTCCTCGATTACTATCAGAACACACTAGTGCCACGTCTCACGCCGGCGGAAGTTCCATACAAAAGCCCTTGGAAAACTTTATACATCCCCAACATCCTTAGTACTGTCGGAAACATCGTACTCAGCGGCAATGGAAGTAACGCGAAAGTGTCACTCATGTTTTCTGCTCTAGCTATCAGTGCCTTTAACTTGGATGGTCTTGAGAGCTCTGATGGCGGTGGTAGTGGAAGTCAAACAAGAGATTGGGGTAAACTAGGCCGTCTGTATCGAGAAAGAGCAACTAAGAGACTAAAGTCTTCATTGCTTGTACTCTCGACGGCGCAGACAAAGAAAGAGAAATATAAGGATATCCTGATGGCACTTTTGAGCATGATAACTATTTGCGTAAGTACGCTATAGTTACCACAAACGAGTCAACAAGAGCGCTAACGGAATTTTATTTATGGCTCAGGTGGTCAGCGGCGATATGAAAAATGCAGCCCATTATTTACGTGATCTGGGTCAATATATCCGTATCTATGGCATGCCGAAACTATTCAAGTCACGCAAAGTGCAAATGCTTCATAGCATTTACCTCTACCTTTGCATACTTACCAAGTGCCCTGATACACAAGCACAAGGCTTTGCTATTATAGGCGCCCAAGAATCTAACAATCAAGACGTGGTACCCTCCCAGCAACTTCTGACATGGGATACATTGGTGCAGTCCTCGTTGGATGATCAGATGCTACAGGCAGAAATGTTGTACTTTCCTAAATCTGTGTTTGAACAGATATATTCGATTCCGGAATCATTATTCAAGTTAATCATGCAAACCACACAGCTGGCGGAGGAGATGGAGAAAATATCCTCTAGTGGTAAGATGATGCTAGGTGGTGACGAGGTGCTCGCCGGCAAGATAAAAAACCTCGAGACCAAGATCTGCAGCTGGGATTACAACGACACCGGTATGCTACCAATTCACCGACCTCCAAAGGAGCAATTCCCGCATCATTTCGTACAAGCCATGCACGCCGCTCTGATGATATATTTCTACCGCAGTGTCAGAGATTTGCATATTGCTGCGGTGCAGCCATACGTTGAAAAAACAATTTACCATTTAATGGAGTTTGACAAAATCAAAGATAATGGATCGTCGAATACATGCTGGCCTGGGTTTATTGCAGGATGCGAAGCCACTAACAGCAAGACACGGAATGAAATTGCTGCATGGATGGAACGTTCGGCTCAAGATAGCGGTTTCCGTATGTTTTCAGTCGCTCGTCAGGCGATTCAGAAGGTTTGGGATGCAAGGAGTTTCTCGGGAAATCATAATATATCTTGGAATAGTATCCTGAAGGACTCTAGAGATTTAAGAGTCTTGGTATTGACATAGTATATTGTATTTTTGTTCCATATAATTTATCACATGGGATATGTGTCAGTGCACTGACATCTAAAAATTCGTTTTCGCAATCCATACAATGACTATGCAGCAAGTAGTAAACTATTTCGGTCTTCTTCGTATGTCCATCATGAATAACTATTCCATGATCCCCTCGAAAGAAGTCATCAAATACTTTCACAGGCCCTTCATGCCATCTTGTATCCATCACGTGAAACGGCCGACTCGTATTGCAGATATATTTGAAATTCCGCATAGAGACTATCCTACAAGGATATTAGCTCATTGTTCAGACACTTCTCGGGACAGAAGAGTCAAGATACTCACAGGGTGGCTTGTGTTATCGAACGTATACTTGGCAGCCTGATCATCAATGTAAACCTTCTTCCGTCCAGACGCAGCAGCAGCATCTGCTGCAAGCTGTATTTGACAGCTCTTTTCCATAAGCATAAACAAATACGCCGCTTCATCCACCGTGCCACCAACAGTCAATAGTCCATGGTTTCTCAATATCAATCCCTTCCCTTCTTTCCCAAGGCTATCTGCCAGGGCAGTCGACTCATCTTCCTCGAAGACGATACCGCCAAACTCACGGTATACCTGTTGCGCATTTCCATAAAACACAGTCACGTCCTGATTCAACATTTCCAGAGGCTCCGCGAATGCCGACCACGCTTTTCCGTACACGCTATGGAAGTGGCAGGCAGCATTGACATCCGGCCGAGCTCGGTGAAGGGCGCTGTGAATCAGGAACCCGGCGGCGTTTGCTGGTCGGCTAGTATTGCCTCCGACGGCGACGCCTTGTTCGTTCACAAGGATCATATCTGAAGGATTCACGAGAGCAAAATGAAGACCTAGACTAGAGGAATTCGTCAGTTGGGCTCTCTCCAAAGTCTTTGCATTGTCTTTTCTTACGGATTCGTCCAGAATTTGTCGGGAAATTCAGGGTCTCGAACGGAGATATGCCCAGCCATTCCCTCCACAAATCCAGCCCGGGCAAAGACTCGAAACGCGCCGGCCATATGATTAAGCATGAACTGTCTCTGGACTTCAATATCTGTGAACCTGGGAACCCCCGGAATTGGCACTCCTTGGGAGAGCTTTTCTAATGGTGTTGCTTTCTTGTTGACTTGGACATCGGACACTGCGGTCTCATCGTATGAAGGTGCCATTCCGAATATTTTGAACAAAATCTGGATGTTGATATTCTATCCGTTACGGTGGAACTATTATTTCTAGATTTCTCGATCTCAGGGATACAATCAAAAAGTCAAGAAGTATACCATGGGCTCCACATTTCCCAGCCTGAGCGGGGTTGAATTGTTAGTTTTCCCCTATCTCTCTGGATTAGGAAGGTTAAAGCCGAATGATTTGTATTGGTCAATTTGGATACTTGATGTCAGATAACGAACATCCCAAGATATGATATGAGGATGTGTAACTAGCTATCTAGATATATAGATAGCTAGATAGAATTGATAAACAAATGATAATTGAGACGTATAAAATCCTAAACATTTCGTTGCATATATCATAGTGTCATTCTACCCATCTGTGTCATTAGCAGTCAGGTATATTCAGACACAGCTACTACATGCCCATCTATTTTCAACTTATACTGCACTTTGAGATATTGGTATAAATCCTCAAGTAGACAATACAACAATGGAGGAGGATATGATCAATGATCCACAACTTTCATCACATGGTGTCGACAAGATTGAAAAACAAAAGGATGCATTGCAGCACGCAATCAGCATCGAGGAAGGCCACGGCACTTCTGAAGATTTGGGAAGGTTCCACCGGTCCTTTACACCCAGACAGGTTCATGTAAGTCCAACACATCCTCTTCATGTTCATTGGATACTCGATTAATCACCGCATGATCATGTAGGTAATTTCGCTCGGCTCAAGTGTAGGCAGCGGCTTGTTCATTGCCACAGGCAAAGCCCTGGCTGATGCAGGTCCTGCTAGCATGCTACTTGCTTACTTTATGGTCTGCATCGGCATCTGGGCCAATCTTCAGACATTAACAGAGATGACTATCGCTTTTCCCACGTCAGGTAACTATATTGACTATGCCGGTCGATGGGTGGACCCTGCATTGGCTTTCGGTGCTGGGTTTGCTGAATGGCTTGGTATATCCTCTTATTCCCGTGTGCAGCACAAAGGCTTGTTATACTAATACAACACTTCAGGATGGACATCCGTATTCGCCGCAGAAGCTACATTCTGTGTCGTGCTAATCAATTTCTGGGCCGAAGATGCTGTCCCAGAGGCGGCTTTATGTATGTTATACTCTTTTCTTGTTATAGTGCCTACATAATGACTCCTGGAAACCCATCAGTGACGATCTTCGTACTCGCGTGTCTCTCCGTATTCTTGCTACCAAACCGCTTCTTTGCTTGGCTTCAGTACTTCGGATCTTTGGTCAAGGCCTTTCTGTTTATCTTTATTATTATCATATCCTTGGCTATTATTGGCGGCGCTGGACCGACGGGTAAAGTTGTGGATGGGAGTAACTGGACCGACTTGCCAGCATTCAAACATGGTTTCGGAGTAGGTTTCACCTCCAATCTTAATTATCATCCAAATTGGAGATTCTAAATTGACATTAGGGCTTCTCCAACGCTGCTCTTCTCGCTATCTGGGCTGTTGGTGATCAAGTCTTCATTGGCGTCATGGGAGGAGAGGCCAAGTCACCACGCTTCTCCATGGCCCACGCAGCAAATCTCATTCCATGGCGAACAGGTGTATTCTATTTAGTATGCATCGTATTTGTTGCAATCCTGGTCCCGTCAAATGACCCGAATCTTCTCGGTGGCTCCGGCGTTACCAGCTCTCCATTCGTTATTGCTGTACAGAACGCCGGTATCAAGGGTGTACCGGACTTTATGAATGCCTGTATGATTGTGGGCATTGTGGCTATTGCACTGGAATGTATTTATTTGCCTTCAAGAGTGTTGCGGACAATGGCTGTTCAGAAGTTACTGCCGGCGTTTATTGCCAAGGTAGACTCGAAAGGCAGACCTCGATGGGCGTTGGGAATTACTGCTCTGTTTGGCGTTGTGCTGACTTATATGAGTCTAAGTGGTAAGTCCTCCCCATTTGGGGATCCCTGTTGTATGAAAGGTTGCTGACTAGGGATAGCAAATGGGCTGGAGGTTCTCAATTGGTTGATCTCAATTACAAGCGCCTCGTTTTTCATCAACTGGTCCATCATTGCCTTCACATCATTTCGTTTCCGGGCTGCTATCAAAGCACAGAACATGTCGATTTTCGAGCAACAATACGGATGGAGATCAACATTCTGGCCTTTGGCACCGGTAGTAGTGCTAATCATTTCCACCATATTGCTGGTTTGTCTGCTATATGCCAGCTGCGCCCCATTGGTACGTTTGAATCTCCTCCGTGGCTTTCTGCAATCTCACTAACTTCTACACTTAGGGCGGTGGAGGTTTCACAGCCTACAACTTCTTCTCCTATATAATCGGCTTGCTTGTTATAGTCGTGTTCACTCTAGCATACAAGATTATATTGCGCACAAAATGGCAAGATCCGAGGACGGCGGACTTGGTCACTGGTCGCCGGGAGCTTACGACAGAAGAGATCCAGCAATTGGATGCTTACTTCAGTCGACCAATGTGGCGAAGATTAGGTGAGTATATACGTTTGTGGTAGATGCAACCTTGGAAGCCCGTGTGTCTAGATGCTTCAGAGATTTTCTTATCTCTCTATACTGAGGCTCAGTACAGTAGTTGAACAATTTGAGATAACACATTCGCGATAAGTTAGAAGAATTATTGACATAATATCAACTTTAGGAACGGTAGTTAGGGTAAACATATAACATCACGGATTTTCCACACTCGTCCATGACAAAAACAAAACTTTTCCCCGCTCAAATCTGTTGCCTACATACCTAGGTAAGTATCTGTCATAGCTTAGAGCCAACCATAGCACCCATTTCCGACTCCTCTTCAAAACATCCTTCGCTCCATCCTCACCCGAACACAATGCTCCCTCCATATACCCTTCCTGGGCACTGTCTTTCAAACTCTGTGCCCACTAAATGAAAGTTTCCAACTAGCCTAGGCCACATATGTCCAATAGATGACATATCACTAGGCCCAATAATAGGACATACAGCCCCTTAATCCGGCCGCTCCTTTGTCCGTTGCTGTTCCCAGACCCCAGGGGAGCCATCGCTTCCTCGTCACCCGTACTTCCTTTCAGATGATCCAAAACATGCACACGTCTCAAATGTACCTAGGTATGGAGCGGTGATAAGTAACCAGACACCATCATCTTTCACGCCGGGCATAGCAAAGACAGTACGTCGTTACTGATTGCCTCCCAATCACTAACGACTTTGCTATCGTCTCATTGGTAGATAAGATCGTACCTCTCGGCGATTTGGCATCAACTCTTATCGTTATCGAGTCCATGTTTGTTTCCCGTTTGGGAAAGTATAGCCGCTTCAAGCATATTCTTTTGGGAAGGCATGGCCGAAATGCAGAATGAGGTTAAAAATGGTTTATAATAAGCATAAATTCAATACTTTACGGCATAGAAAGAGCAATTTTCAAGCGACCTACTGAAGAATGACGGAAAAGGCTGAAATTCTTCTTGTCGGCAGTGGTGGTGTCGGCACCATCGCAGCATTGAACCTTGAGAAAGGGCGATTAGCTAGAGTTACAGCTGTTCTAAGGTCAAACTACGACAAAGTCATAAACGATGGATTTCACATTCAGTCCTGCGATCACGGCGAAATACAGAACTGGCGGCCATCTCACGGTTTGTTCTATTTATGCTGTTACCAACACAAACGCTGACTAGATCATAGTAATCAATAAAATCCCGTCAAGCGAACAGCATCAATTTGACTACATCGTCGTAACAACCAAAAACATCGCAGACCACCACCCAACATGCGCTGAACTAATCGCACCAGCCGTAACACCCGGCCGAACAAGCATCGTCCTCATCCAGAACGGCCTAAACATCGAGAAACCGTTTCTCCAAAGATTCCCGCAAACCACCTGTCTATCGGGAATCAGTCTCATAGGATCTCACGAAACCAGTCCGGCGGTCGTTGAGCACGAAGATCCGGATCGACTCGTCATCGGCGCATTCTCAAATCCCAATATCCCCCAAGATAGACAAGACCGCATCGCCCAGGAGTTTGTCAAGATATATTCCGCCAGCGGAAAGACAGACTGCATCTTCGAACCTGATGTACCGTTTCATCGCTGGCAGAAGCTAGTTTATAATGCATGCTTGAATCCTATATGTGCCATTACGGGACTCGATACGGGGACGATCCGACTTGCGAACGACGCCGTGGCGACACTCGTTCGACCGGCGATGAATGAGATTATATCAGCCGCCAAAGCATGCGGAGTCAATTTACCGGATGGCGTGGCAGAGCGAATGATCCATATCGATCCGTTAACGATGTATTTGAGGCCTAGTATGGCGGAGGATGTACTAAAAGTGAGCATACACTTACTTACCCCTTCTCAATCTAAAGATCTGGTATGAGGCTAACCAAGTGTTGTTGAAATAGGGAAATCTGATTGAATTCGAGAATATAGTCGGGGCACCATTGCGCGAGGGCACGGCTCGCGGAGTCTCGATGCCGACGCAGACGTTTTTGTATCATACGCTTAAAGCGATGCAATGGCGTCTTAAGGTGCGAAGGGGGCTGATTGAGATTCCCCCGAAGGCGGGTGATTATCCATGACTGTAATCAGATAGCTATGTTTCATACTTTTGTGCAGGCTAATTGCAGATATGCATCTATCAATTCTTACACCATTCGAGGTGTTATAACGAACAAATTCCCCGGTAGACTTGCCAGATAACATACCTGTATGGATTTCTCGCTTATCTCCGGCTAGGCTTCAATAATCTATCTCACCTTTAGTACGTATCTAAGTAGATCATAAAGCTTGAAAGCACTCACTACCCCACCACGATGCCCTCCGTTGTCTTGTTGCCCTAGGCCCTGCAGTGGGGGCGGTGGTCGGTCGAACCTCTCCCCCGATGCTCCTTTTATATGCACCAATCAGGTTCGACTCGAGGTCTTTGTATGCATGTTCATTGTTATGTCTATAATGCGCATTGTGTGCATTGTTGGAATAGCTCGGAGCTACTTGATTGTTGTTCGAGGGATACGTAAGCTTTTCAGGGATTAGCGGAGTTGTTGAATGGAATTCAGCCGGATGAGCTCGCGAGCCCTAGAAGGTGTAGGAAAGATGGATATAAAACCGGCATGCTCGCAGCGTCATTGAGGCAACAAATAACCCAAGAACATTTCACAGCAGCCCAGAGAACAGATAAAGTAGAGACAGATATCGACCAACATGTCAGGCAAGAACTATATCGAAAAAGTCGCCATTGTCGGCGTAAGTCGACACCATCCACTCACCACTATCAAATCTTCATCTCACATTCTACCATCTAGGCCGGCGGCCAAGTAGGCACCTACCTAACTAACGCCCTTTTGTCGACTGGCAAACACCAAATCACCGCCCTCACCCGCGAAGGAAGCAAAAACCACATCCCCTCCGGCGTCGTCATCAAACACATCAACTACGCCGACGCATCAACCCTCGTTGCTGCCCTCCGCGGCCAAGACGTCTTAATCTACAGTCTATCCGTCCTCGCAACCGACGAAGGCGATAGACTCATCAAAGCCGCCGCCGAGGCTGAAGTACCCTGGATCCTACCCAATGAGTTTGGCTACAACTCCGACAACGACGCCGTCAACAAAGATACGCTAACCGGATTCCCGAAAAAGGCGCAACGCAAATTGATTGAGGAGTTAGGGAAAACGGCCTGGGTTGGGATCGCGAGTGGGTATTGGTATGAGTACAGTCTGGCGGTGGGCGGGTGGTCGTTTGGGTTTGATGTTAAGAACAAAGAAGCCACATTCTATGACGAAGGGGATGTCAAGATTCATACCTCGACATGGCCGCAGATTGGACGGGCGGTTGCATCTCTCCTGTCGCTGCCGATCACATCTGACGACGCCGCAGTCACAACTTTGTCCTCATTCAGGAATAAATTCGCCTTCATCTCTTCGTTTTATGTCAATCAACAAGACATTTTCGAGTCCCTCCTTCGCGTAACGGGCACAAGCCGCGACGATTGGAAAATCACCCACCAACCCTCCGCCGCAAGATTCGCGTTCGGGAAACAGATGCTCCAAAACGGCGATAGACGCGGATTTGGACTTGCATTGTATGCGCGAACATTCTTTCCGGATGGCGCTGGTACGCATCCCGAAAGCGCAAATGAAATGCTACAGATTCCAGACACAGAAAATTTGGATGAGTATACGGCAACGGCGGTGAAGATGGCCAAGGAGAATTATTTTGAGAAAGAGGTTCTACCTAGGATTACGCCTGCTTCTGCTTGATTTCGGTGGTGTGGGTGGGCAAGCTAGATGTAGATACGTAGCATATACATATCGATGATATGATCGGACGAAATCACCTATTTTCGTTGAAACTGAAGCTGCGCACTTCTCCTGTATCCAGTCTCATGGATGATTGATTGATGAATGTAACGAAATAAATTTGCTGACAAAAAACCCCTTACCAATCCTCGGCCCAAACATCCCCATTCGGACCCCAAAACCGGGCCTAACAAAACAAGCTTAAAGAATCCCGACAACGCCGAGGCTGATTTGTAACTACGCACAGTGACAGTAACTAGCTAGTATTCAGCTGCCAAGCCTACGGCAGCACAGCGTCGTGGTTGGTTCGTATAGAGATTGTGACGATAAGTTAACTAGTGGTGGATATTATCGACTAAGCCCTGCAGGTATGGAAGATATTAGGCAAAAGTTTGGCAGGGATGGGAGTGTATAAATAGGATGGTTGTCCATGTTCAGGAGAGGAATTTATTTTGTACAGAACAATCCACATCTCCACGACTCCAAGAAAACTACTTTGCAAAGATTTCAAAATTGTCAAAGAATTAGTTGATTGATCGAATCGCATTACTATCCGAAAGAACCCATCTTCTTAGCAAAAAATCGAATCAAAGATGCACTTCCTCCTCCTCGGCGGCAGCGGCCAAACAGGCAGCCACGTCATCGCCAACATCCTCCAACCAGAAGCCCAAGGCCACACAGTAACAGCCCTCGTCCGCAACCCATCTAGTATCACATCCCGCTCCGGCTTGACCCTCGTGCAAGGCACACCGTCCAACATCGACGATATCCGGAAAGCGTTCGCGACTCCTCGTGCGCCGGACGCTGTGATCGTGACGCTTGCGCATGTCAAGGGCGCTGTGTTCGATGGGCAGGGAACCACATTTTTGACGCATGTTGCTAGAAACATTGTCCAGGCCTTGAAAGAGTCCACGACGACGGCGGAGAGGACGAAGATGGTATACATGTCTGCGATGGGGTCGGGGGAGTCATTTCCCAATCTCAATTTCTTGATGAAAGGGCTAGTGAAAGTGACGCCTTTGAAGAACCAGTTTAACGATCATAAAGGGGCGGAGGATACGTTGTTGGCGCTTGCCAGGGACGGAGGGAACGATGGGAAGAAGGTTGTGACGACGATTGTCAGACCGGTCATGTTGACCAACGCGGAAGCAGCCGAGGTGGAACCGTTGGGGGAGAATGGTGAGAAGGGTTCATTCATGCCGAAAGTGTCAAGGGCAAGTGTGGCGAGGTTCATGGTTGATGCGGCCCTGGGGACGGAGTGGGATGATAAGGTCACTGTTATTGCTAATGTTAGTACGTGAGTCATGATTCTAGATTTCCTATATAGTTAGTTTCGTTTGTTAGTTAGTACGTTAGCGAGAATATTTCTCAGTTGTCAGTTGTATAAGAGCCGGAAAGTGAAATCAACGCTGGTTGATATTCCATATTCTATCAAAGTCGTATCAGAGATCGAACCGAATCGGTTCATCATAGTAAATCACATCAAATTGGATGTGGGTAAGTGTTGAAGTCCCGTAACTCGTAAACAACGTTAAGTTGTATAATCATAAGACAAGCCGTTCGATACAAAAGAGACAAAACAAAAACGCCGTATTCTTCGCTACTGGGCTCCAGTCCCAGTCTATCCCTGATTCATTAGTCGTTGAGACGTTAATAAGCGTTGAGCCTGTATTCATGTTGAAACACCTGGTGAAATCACCCGCTATGCAATGTTGAAATGGTGGAAGAGCACCATGTATTATGTTGAAAGATGGTAATAACCATCGGGTATCATGTTGAAACTTTTGATGTTGAAAATGGTGGACGAGCACCATGGGTATCATGTTAAATGTAAACAATGGTCATAGACCAGGGTATCATGTTGAAAAATGTTGAAAGTTGAAGGTTGAAAAGTTGAAAACGCCTGTTGAATGCTGGCTAAAATGCAGGTTGAAAAAAAGACCCAAATCAAAACAAAACCTGAACGGAAAAATCTCGGCGGCACAAATGACGAAGCAAAGTAGTACATCATTAAAGATGTCCACCCATCGAAACAAGTTTCGACTGCAGCTCTTCAATGGTAGATTGCAGGTTTCCTTGAATGAAACTGCCCATTGTCGAGTACATTTGTGCTGGGCCGACCGCAAAAGCAGCATTCAAGGTCTTGGTATCAGTGGGACTGCCGGCTGTTGAGGGCGGCGAAACGGGTTGATCATGGCAACACGCTGATCCAGAGTACATCTCAATGTACTGCTTGATTGGCTTGGACATCATGCGCAACCGGTTGAGGACCAATTGGATCTTCATCAGATCGCTGGATTCGTCATCCAGTTCGTAACCACCGACGCTAATGGGACGATGCACAACTTCCTCCTTGACGCTGTTGCCGTTGCTATCTGGCAGATCGTGCGATTCGACCGCAGCCCGGTACCAGGCCAATGCTTTAGAAAAGATGGTACTGAGAAGCATGGGGAAGGACGAGTCCTTGGCGCAGCTGCATGCAAGAATAGTAGAGACATTCTTCATCGCCTCGCTGTTGATCTTGAGTACTTGGTCGATGGTCGGACGTGGCTGTCCTTCGGCAGTTCTCTGCACGGTAGACGGCAAACACAATGAAGTCATAGTCTCCAGAGCCAAATGAGTGCAGTCATGCGCATTCTGCTGCGACAACAAAGACGGACCCAAATCCTCGAAAGGGCTTGACCCGGTCGAAAGCAGAGTCGATTCAAAGGATGGCGCATAGTAACTGCTCGGCGACAGATACACATTCTCGGGCTCATCCTTGACTGGCTTCTGCATGCCGACTGGCGATTGAGGAAAGGTCAAAAAAGCATCATCTGACTGGCTAGGAGGGTTGCTGTAGGCAGAAAGCGCATCGACATTCATGAGATCTGCAGTCGACACAACGGGGTTGCCATTGTTGGAGTTGTTGTGCTGGTCAAACAAAGCGCGGAACGGGTCCGCTGGGGTGCCTGAGGCAGGGTTGGTTGCCATGTGATCGTGGGCGGCTAGCAGACTGTCGAAACTCCAATCGGCCGACCAGGGAAGTTCTGTGGTGGGAATCACCACATTGTCGTTGTTGATGCTGATGTTCCCTGGCAGTGCATTTTCAGTCGCTGGGTTCACGTCTGGCTTACCAGGCAATTTCGCATTCATCATGGCCTTGGCCTTGGCTGACTTGCGAGGTTTGCCCATTCGCATCGACCGACTGTAGTGGCACTGCGCTCCAATGGTCTTGCATCGCTGGCACTCTGGTTTATCCTGGCTGCACTTGATTTTGTTGAGCGAGCAGCGATCGCAGGCTGACCTCAGCTTGATGCGCTCTTCTCGTCCGGGGACAGCGGGCACTTTTGCTTGTGCGTCGGCCATTTTACTCAACAGTCGACAATAAACTGAGAAATAAAAGAACGATAATGAAGTAATAAAAGAATAATGATAGCTGGTTGATTGTTGAGAGAGAAATGAAAACAAGAAGAAAACAAAGAGGACCGACAGGCGGGGGAGAGAATAAGCAAAAAGTCGGCGAGCTCTTTCCTCCAGTTGAGCGTTCTGGCCAGGAACGATCTAGCGCTGGCGCCGCCGGAATGTGTCGCGACCATATTGGCAGAATACTAGCTCGTACAATAATTACACCAGTAGCAGACACAAACCGACGTAATTTTCGAAATAGACCCGAGTAGTATCAATATTTTGTCAATTTTGCTCACATCTCTGCATCAACTATTGATTTGCATAGCTTCTACTGGCTCATTCTCCCGCTAATAAATTTCTTACCAGCAATTCCGACCGTCTTACTCCGTAGTCCGCTTCTTTTGGTATCTTCTTTTCAGGCCTAGACAAGAGGGGCACAATTGCTTTCTCCGATTCAAAACTCCGTTGACTTTGGATTCTCGCCCCATGCATTCTGCCTTAGAAGCTCAACGAGTTGCTTGCCCGTGTTCTCGTTGGTTGCGTCGTGATAGGTGCTTCGGACTTGCCTAGTTACGGTTTGGTCTAGGCGTGCGAGATTCACCGATTTTTATTAGCTGGTCTGGCGCAGAGAATGTGAGCCATGTCTGGCTCACCAATTGACAGGCAGTAAGCAACCTATCTTCGACGAGGTTTTTAGGCTATTCCTCTGCTGTAAAACAGTTGAAAGCGAGAATAATATTAATGCTGACTGTGCAGACAAAAGGGCTGGTGGGGGCACACGAATTCCGAGTTGATTCCTGATCCCTCAGGCAACCATCCACTGCCGAGAACATCCCTCTAACCACAGTTCATCAATCCATTCTTCCTCAACCCTTCGATATCTCTATATTCGAGGCCGTAGATTCTGGTATACAATCATCTTCGCATCACTACATCCCATTCTTTGCTCGTCCCTCAGCGACCGTTGCAATCTTATCAACCTGCTTGGTGCATTTATCTTATCGATACACCGACGCCAATGTACGAAATGGCCCCATGCATCGGATAAGAACTGATTGGCTCGTCACACCTGTCAATTGTCTACTTCTTCATGTCCGATCATGAGATAGGTTCACGATTCTTCATCGATCCGGCTTAGGTCTTCGATCTTATCACGAAACGGCCGGAACTAAAGCCATGGTGTGTAACTCGCTCTCGCTCATTGGATACATATCTCAATCAAGGCCGACAATTCTCTCGTGTGCTACTCCATAATCTGCTGGTGACTAATGATGCAATGCGAGAATTGGAATGTCGTGCTGGCCACGGACTCCGGGGTACATTTGTGGGCATTTACACCGCCAGGGCTGATATTTCTTCTCCACGTTGAAGGCTGAACTACTGTCAGGCTACGGCCTTTACTGAGACGGCACTGATGGGTTTAACTGTGAGTTGCTGAAGTAGTTCCATTACGCCGTTGTACTTCGGCCGGTAAGTAGCGGTGAAAGATACGGCTGTTGGGGAAGTTGAGACAGAGAGATAGAGAGAGCTGATCCGCGGGTGCCGAGGATTCCGTGGATATGATTTTTGCGTGTTCTATATCAGATCCACGATGAACAGTTGCTGATGATATTGCAGATGCCTCATGATATAGTTTTGAGTATGGAGACACTAATGTCCCTTTCTCTGCAAATAAATCAAGGGCCTGTAGGTGGCCTCTAAAACCTATAGTGGGTAGTAAGTGAAATGCTTCCTCCTTCCCAGATAAATCTAAGCTTAGGGGTGTCGCTTCAAGACGGGAAAGTTATTTCGACTTGTGATTAAGTATGAGGTGGACTAAAATTGATTCTAGCCAGATCAGCCCTGGAGGCTGTGTCTCGAAAACGAAACACCGAAGCATTACTTGTTGTACCATTTGACGACCATACGCTACGCACATGTTTCTGCATTGGTCTTGCCACGTTCGTTCAGAGTAGGAACGAGACATGTCGTGAGTGACGAGACCGTGGTTCATTTTGGATATTCACGATATAGGAACCATGTCCAATGATTTGCAACCTGATGGCATCTACCATCGTGTCAAATGTTGGTAAATAGTATCGTGTTCTGTGTTGGAGAGCAATTCTCAAGCTTGAGGCTGAGCGGTCCCGGGTACTTTTTCTTGAGCTCATAACCCATCAATCTTCTATTGGAAGATTATGCATTCCTTGTTCTTAACATTTGTTGCAACGAACGAATCGACTGCTACAAAGTCATGAAGCCTGTTCGCACAGGTTATGGCCGTGCGACACGGCCGACACAGCCGAGCAATTAGGGAGCCACGTATGTCATGCAACTGACAGACGAAAACATGGCGAAAATATGGATATGTCAAAAATGAAGCTACCCCGCCTCATTCATATGCACTGATGTACATATATTCTGGTTGTCAATAACGAACGAGGGCCTGCGGATCTAGCCAGGCCGACTATCTCATACATGCAGCATGATAACAGACTGATCACAAGACAGAATTCAATTCAGCCTTGTAAGCGAACTTATAACTTTACAGGCTTGTTCAGTCTTGGGTTTTGTTCAATTTCCTCCGTTCTCCCAAGCCGACTGATGATGTTACGCGAATTTCCTCAGTATGGCTGCCGTAGGAGGAACACTCTCGGCACTAGAAGCCACAAAAATCGCTTATTCTATCACTAAAACCTTCTCACGCTTCTTTCATGCCAATGCCGAGTTCAGTAAATATTACGTCGAATACGAGAATGTCGAAAGCTATCTAGAACAGAATCTAAATTGCTCTCAACAACATCCCATCTGGTCGAGCTCAACGGAATGATACGATGTTACCTCAGAAATATGAAAACGAGGCTTGATTCATTTCGTGCCGAGATGAATACTTGTAGTAGCCTAATCAAGGACAAAGGATGCAGGGGACTAGAGCTTAGGGCACGATTTACATGGGTCCTAAAAGTGAGAGAAAGAGCTATTGCTTCGGTCGAGTACTTTGAAAATAGGAAGCGGTGTCTTGAAGTGAGGGTTGGCCTGAAGCATGGGCAAGCATTCTGATATCCTTATTGCCGTGATATGCTTTTGCTCATTATTTGATCTTAGGCTCATTGATATCTCTTCTTATCTTCGTGAAACTGCACAAGGACTTTCTAAAGACCAAACGACAGAGATTTTGGACAAGTTTGCAGAGTGTGAGGCGTCGTATACGGCTGAAACGAGAAATATTCGTAAAGCATTGGCGGAGGAAAAGAAGAGCAGAAGGAGTTTGCTGTATGACAAGAATGATTAAGAATATTTTTACCACAATCGATGACTGACGATCATACTTAGTAAAGGGTTCAAAAGACGGATTCGTGCTTCATGTGCAATCAAGCAGTCGAATGACATCACGCCTCTGTCCAGCGAGCCAGAATTTAACCCCAGCGATACGCAGGAAGGGGCTCTGATTGACGAAGACCACGTGATGGAGGCCATGGAACAAGGTGATGACGGGATGTTCGATAAGGAAGAAGCTATCCAGTAAATTTTCGACCAAATTTCATTGCCTGGCGGATGCAGCAACGGCGATTGTGAAGTGGAATGCATGTGTGTGGCGGAAGGAGAAACCCTTCAATCACTGGATATCGATCTTCATTCTTCGAGGCTAGATGATGTCTTCAAGGACCAAACAACAGATCTCGATGCTCTTCAAACACGTCACGATGATGTCCAGAGGATAATCGATGAAGAAAATACACCCCAACCTTGGCTCCAGGAATGGCCAGAGGACTTACACAGCATTTTTGAGGATGATACAGCCATAATTTCCTGGTTGCAGGAATGGCCGGCAGAAGTGATACGGCTCTTTTCTGACCGTGGAGGTAAACGTCCAGTGGTCGTACTGAATGCCAAAACTATCATAATGGGTCTCACTCCATTATTAACCAGCACGGTTACTCAAACGATCTTTTCGGTTCTTTAGGTAACGACGGCAAGTTCTACGTAGCAACTGCAGTTATTTTACTAAGATTTTGATATCACTTTCCAATAGATGCGCAGCTCACTTTCTATTAGAGTTGTGGACTAGTCCCTTTCGTTTTGGCAGAAGCTTTTTAGCAGGAATCTGGTCCTTCAAGGTTGACTACGGAGTTGTTGTGGATAACTTGGATATATCACTTTACGGCTTGGACTTGGAACAAATTGATTTGCAATCAGAGGTATGCATCAGCAGGCTTCGAAATTTCATGTTATCAGCATAGATCCTTCCTTGACTAGCTATTGTAGAAGAGTAACTTCTACTTTTGCTTACCACTCTATGGGACAACAGAATCTGGGGGACGATCTGGCCCAGAAAGCACGTACTCGTTCACATCATACTGCGAACTAGTATCTTTGATTGCTTAAACATACTGCAACATCGACAGCAGTAGTTCGGCTCGGCTCATATATAGGGCCAAGATCCCAACCACGAATACGAATGAAATCTTACTATGTACGCCGTTTTCGTTCTCGAAATTTGTGGTCAGATAATTCCTGAATACCTCCCGTAAGCTGGTTTGTCACGCGTTCTATTGATTGATGTCATAGTATGAAATTTACAGCGAGGGCCGAAGTATATTAAGAAAGATGTAAACATATTTCAGGGACCGATGCGACATCAACACTACCTACGATACCGCTACTACGCTCGAAAGACTTATAGACGTACTCTATGACAAGTTATTATGCAAATGGCTTTGAATAGAAGATAAACTCTTTAATACTGTATATGTATCCACTATGTGGCAATTATATTACTCGACAATACCACGGATACATATATGGAGGGAAACTACTACTGCCATCTGAATAACTGCTGAGCCAGTCTATATAAGTGTTTCTATGATAGTTGAGGGTTTTATTAGATAGGAACATGCAATGCTTAATTCTCTAGCCGTGATTATTCTGATCTTGTCTAGGAAGCGAGCAGGAATAGAGCCTGGGGAAGTGCATTTGGGCTCTGGCTCTGAAAATTTGGGACAACCGTCGTAGTCTGCGCCATCAAAATCTTTGATTTCATCGTAGGCTTCGTCTCTTGCTACCAGAAAGGCCGACATGTTAACGGTCACGAGGCTAAGGAAGAATTAATACCCAGCCTCCGTCCTAACCTAGGCCAAAGCAGGCATATACTTTCTCACCTCGTGGCGGTGTTGGTCATCGTGGTCTCGGTGACGGTGATGTCCAGAGTCGATGTCTGCGTGGCATATACAGTGGTATTTACTTGTCGATGTGAAGACTGACGGATCATAGAGCTGTTCAAGACCTTTAGAGATCTTCTCAAGGTGCTTCCCGTTGTCATGGTGCTTGACCAAAACAATCGCTCGTTTCCAAAGTCGCAGAACCTATTCATATCGCTCTTGGATGCCAATTTGTCTTAGCTTTTTATCTTCTATTAGAAAAACATAGGGGTTCATCTTAGGGTGAAACGAACCAAGATTTAGGCTGCATATTATCGACCATAGCCCATCTATTATAGATCATATGACAACGACATTGGAGCTGATCATTCACGGCATGTCTCCCTTTCCAAAGGCTCCGCGTAACACACGTAAGGACTACTTCACTTCCGCAAGGAAGGTACTCGTGGATCTCTACCTAGGTACCGATGATTGACCGATGTTCATATATCTAAATCGAGCATTATAATGATTTGCACCTTATCGCCCCACCGATACGTAATCAAAATTGAGTTATAGATGTGATATTTGCAAGCGCTACATTCTAGGTAAGTTCTTCTTCCAACATTTGAAGGTTCTCTTGAAGAATATAATTGATCCGCTCAATCGTCTAAGATATTACAACTTTATAACCGTAGGCATATCAGAGCCCCAATAACCAATCTCAGTCATGGCTTGTGATAAGGTGATAGCTAGTTGCGATATACCAATTCTACTGAGAAGTATACTCCAGCCTAGACATAGTGGCATCCAATAGCAGGGAGAATCACTGTTCATGAGGGACTCGGTTGAGTTCAGCACGTCATCACACATAGAAAATTGCAATTGAGACTATTTACTCAAGGATACGTTCGCGATACATGCTCCAAAGCTCGTGCTAGACATTGAAATGCGATTCCAGATTGATTTATTGCCTCGAAAAAGTAACTATCTTACTACAGGTACAAACACGTCTACCGGCATGACCGAAAAGGTCATGCACATGGCCAAGGAACACAATCACAACGTACTGTGAACTAATCTGTTTGATTGCGTAAACATCCATAGATAACTACTGCAACGTTACTAGCAATGGTTCACTTCGGCTTCTGTGTTCATGGGGCCAAGATGTTGAATCACCGCCCAGACTCCACGAGTTGGAGTGAAACATCACTGTATGCGCCTAATTTGGTTCTAGAATTCTCTCGGTTCAAGATTAATCCTTGTATACGCTAGGTATGTCGTAGCGTTTCATTCCAAGGTTCAATCTCGGCTTGGCCGTGAATTATTCAGAACCTTCAACTGTTATAAACATATATTTAGGGACCGTACCTAGATAACGGCAATGCGTAATTGACACTACCTAGATACGCTGGGTTTGCCGAAAGCAAGCAAAAAGTTGTATACGCATTCTTAAGTACTACTACTGAATTCTGTGTCCAGAGCTTAGTCATTTGTGTGGTTCCGAGATGATATGGTGGCTCGATGCTACTAGCCCTGTTTGGTTCTTGTCCGCAAAGTCTGATACCTAGTACACTTGCTAAGTAAATGACGCGTTGATATAATTATTAGTAACTATACGCAAAGTAATCTTGGGGAAAGGTGTAATTTCAATTGAGCACGGTAGAATCGTGAGCCATTACAGATACAGTAGTTCACGAACAGTATTCCAATTATATATAAAAGAGAAAAATCGATTCTATGGTCATCTCTTATAGAATGGCTTCCGAATCCTTCCATCTATGACTACGGATTTACGCGGAATAGACACAGAGTACACGGGAAGAATATCGCAAACTGTTGCCGTACTAAGGATGATGCTGCTGGGCAGCTGATTATCCCCGATCGATATTCGGGTGTTTTCAAGGGTGCGGCTTGGGTGTGATCAGCGATAAAACCGCTGACTTATAGGGGTCGTTCGGGGATGTAGTATCTACAGCCGTTAGTCCTTGGCTCATCATTTCAATAGTTGTTGAGTAAACAATTTCGCACTATCACGACATGATCAGGAAATCCAGTTCAGGAACTTTGTCCCATGTTCGTACAGAGCAACTGGCCCGGCAGTTGGCCACGGCAGGTTCTTACGGTAAAGGGTTTGAAACTAACACACGATGTAGCTCCAATACCTAACAATGACTGCCTAAACCAGCCTGGTTTCGAAGATGAAGACCTAAGCTATGTCTAGGCCAGGACTCGGAATCATCCATGGATACGTGACAATATTTCTCGGCTCACACATGGATAAGTCCCCATCCGGAATCATAGTAACTCGAGTCCCTTGTGTACTTGGTCGGGCTATAGTGTGCATTATAGTGTGCATATTAGTAACGGTGCGTCTGGTAGATTTTGAATAAACATGTTAGGTATGATGATGGACTCGCAATTCTTTCATCAAATGGATGTTTGCGCATATGATGCTTAGAGCCGGGCATGTACTTTATTTTGTAGACACTCCAAATATTAGGAATCTCTCCACGCGTGTCATTGGACCTTAGATACCTTTAGTATAGTTAGAATGTGTAAAGTTTCAACTTTCAAAGTCACTGTAGCATCAAATCCCGCCCAAGCGGCCAAGCCGACTGAAAAGGTTGGGAGGCTAAAGAAGTCTAATTTCGAGTGTGACTTTAATATCTTGATGAAATATCATTGACTGCGTAAACCAACCGTCGTTTAGTCGTTTAGTCAAGGTTGAGATGTAAGCCTGAATCATTTACTGGGATAAGCCCTAGTCTCCGACCTTATAAAGATATTTTTAGTGTTTCTGAGTTTCATCTTCACGGACCGGTATCCGCTTGCTTAGACAAGATACGCACTGGAATACGGAGTACGGAATGCCACGTGAGCCCTGATTCATGTGTGCATCTATCCTTAAGGTTATTGACAGATCGATCAGCTCGTGTTGATCACAGTCGAAATTTCCCTTTGGGGCTGTCGGATAGTGTACCGCAAGGGTGGCGTTCTGATCAGCTCCTCGTGTTTAGGCCCTGCTTCAGATGTTGGTTCTCCACAGGGTGACGCAAACCTGGATAAATTTAGCTGCTTGAATATTTTTTACTTTTATGAGAATACCAACATTGCAAGAATTGATGTTGGTTGGAAATCATGCGTACATGGCATATGAGATATGTAGAACAACCACTGAGCAAAAAAATGCTAGAAAGCATCTCCTTGATCTCAAGCAGCCAGGGTAGCAGTACATGAACAAGCGTATCTAGGCATGTACCGTGCTTATAATGCTTAAGAAGATGCCTAGATCATGTATGGCTACGTAACATCGCCTGCCTTACCCCAACAATAAAGAAGCCAAACCCGGCTTCTGATTGATCCAGACGCTCTGAGGAAATGTTCAAGCTGACAGCATATAGTCTAGTGGGCACCATAGGTAGTGTTTTGCAATGCCACAACCGGGCCCAACATGTCTGTGGGCCTAGGGCCCTTACACTGAGCTCCGATTGATGGCTCCATACGCTGCAGGGTATTTAGTCATACGTACTAACGGTAGTATTAGGGTTTGCAGGGGAGTAATTGTAGCTCCGGTAGTTTCGGGACTTTGTATAATTTTATTCGTTTCTTCTATTCTTGAATGATATTCGAACCATATATGAGCACGTTCTTCTCTATATAAAGGGCTATTGCACCTATTTGGAATGATCCTTATCACAGATACTACATTTCATAAATAAAGTTCACTCAACACATTCCTCGGTCAGTGTACCAACTTCCACTCCATCTTGAGAATCTACTGACGAAATCCTTAGATTATGGTCGCTCACGGATTTCTTGCTCGGTTGACAGCCGCAGCTCTTTGCCTCATCGCCATTCCAACATTGGCAGCTCCTGTAGACAAGCGAACTGGCGTTGTTCCTGCTCTGTCCGGCGCAGAAGAGGTTGTAGGAGGCGGCACATATCCCCGTGCCAACTATCTATCCGACGGTTCAATCATTGGTGCTTATACAGCCTTCGCGAACGGCAACAGCATCATCACCATCGCCCACTCGACCGACGAGGGTGTTTCCTGGACTGAGATTGGAACAGTCGCCCAAGGACCTACTGCTACAACCGACATTGACAACCCATACCCATATCAACTCCCATCAGGACGTATCCTCGTCGCATTCCGTAACCACGATCGGTCAAACGGTGTCTACACCTTCTTCCGTATTACTATCTGCTACTCCGATGACAACGGTGCTACCTGGGCCTACCTCAGCACCCCTGCCTCAGATCCCGGCCCAACCAACGGAAATTGGGAACCCTTCCTCCGGATGGCTGAGGATGGCACGACCTTGCAACTATATTACTCTCGCGAGAACTCTGGAGCCGACCAGGACAGCTTGATGCGTACCTCGACCGATGGCGGTCTCACTTGGACGTCTGCTACTGTCATCTCCGGCGCTGATACCAATAACGCACGTGATGGTATGCTCGGTGTCACCCAAGTCTCTGGCAACAACCTCATCGCAGTCTTCGAGTCCGAGACTGACGGCGGTAAATTCTCTGTCCACTCCATCACCAGCTCTGACGATGGCGCTACCTGGGGTAACCGTCAAACCGTCTATGCTCCTTCTGGTTTTAATGCCCAGGCTCCTCAGGTCACCAACGTCGGCGGTACCCTCATTGCTAGCTTCCAGACTGATGAGGATGGCGGGTCCGGTGAGGCTATCAAGATCTTGACAAGTGGTGATGGCGGTGTTACTTGGGAGAACAAGTTGACTACTTTCCCTGCTAGTAGCAACTGGGCTGGTTTGTTGGCTCTTGATGACGATGCCAGCTTCCTGAGCTTGGCTGATCATTCTGGTGCTAAGGCCCAGAAGGTCACTCTCTCATAAGGGCTTTTGTCAGCGGTGACATTCTATTCACTGTCTTGGCATATGTTGCGGCAGATCTGCCCATCTAGACTATTATTTATTTGTACATAGTTCTCTGTACATAGGATATCAGATTGTCAACAGTTTCATTCTTCTATTTGTCTATTACCATTCATGCATCAAGTAAATGACGTCTGAAGCTTCCCACTCATTCGATTAGCCAGCCGCTCCTTCATATTGATTCCATACATATGTCGTATCCATGCACAGCACACTGCTCGCGTATCCTTCGGGTCAATAATCTCCTCAACGCCAAACGCATTAGCCGTTCTCACAGGGTTCATCAGCCGTTTATACTCCCCCTCGAGCGCTTGATACACTTCCGCTTTGTTACCCGCTTTCTCTGCTTCGCGCAACTCATGACGATGTCCGACTTCGATGCCGCCATCGAGAGGTAATGATCCCCAGTGTCCTGATGGCCATGCTACTTGCATCGGCGGATCGCGTGCTCCGATCATTATACCGCCGGCTACACCGAATACGCGTCTCGTAATGACACTGAAAATGGGTATGGTAGTGCTAAAGTATGCTTTTGCTAATTCGACACCCCAGCGCATTGTAGCTGTGCGTTCGGCGATTGTTCCAATGGCGTATCCGGCTTTTATACTGTCAGTAGCAGCCCTATTTGTTTGCAGCTGGGAAAAAGATCAACTTACGAACATCCACGAACTGCACCACAGGAATGTTCATGACATCACATAATTTCAGAAAGCGTGCCAGCTTCTGGCTACCCTGCGCATCCAACGCACCTCCATTGACCTCGCAATTTAACGAAATGATTCCCACCGGATGACCTGCCAGACGAGCCAAGCCATTGATCGCTGTCTTGCCCCAAAGGGCTCCTATCTCAAACCATGAGCCTCGATCAACGACGCTATGTATGATAGATCTCGCATTATACATTCTTGCTTGTCTTCGAGGGATGATACTTCTCAGGGCAAGATCTTCTCGATTATCAGGGTCATCACTAGGAGCAAAGGGCGGCGCTTCAAGTCCCGAGTTTGGCAAATATCCCAAAACTGTCCGAATTTGTTGAAAGCACTCGGCCTCGTTCGCTGCCAGGTTATCGATTGTGCCATTGGTGCAATGCATCAACGGTCCGCCTAAATCTTGAAAGTCAAGTCCTTCCTCAAACGTTGCGCCTTCCACAACTTTTGGTCCAGCGTTGAACAAGCTTCCGATATCTGCGGCCATGACACTGAAATGACAGGCTACAACTCTCGCGGCCCCCAGCCCGATCTAAGCTCACAAGTATTAGCATGACACGGCAATTCCAAACAGGTAAAGCTGTTTCTTACTGCCGGTCCAACAACAGCCCCAAGATTCGGAATACCCATATTCAGCTGCTGCACGACCTGACGCAAATGTGGAATCTGTGGTAAATAACTCCAACCAGCCTTCTTGATTGTCGTAACACTTCCTCCACCCGAACTACCATCAACCAGTTTTATGACCGGCAATTTCAACGCAATAGCCATCTTCTCTATATACACCGTCTTCTCAACCGTAGCGCCATCCGCATGGCCCCCGCGAATACTGAAATCGTCGGCTGTGAGTAATACATCTCGCCCCTGTAGCTTTCCGGTCCCCTGGATATTGTTACTGGGGACGAAGTTGACGGGCCGTTCTCGCGCGTATCCCTCGATGGGTTCCCATTTCACTGTACCGGAGACGGAGCCGACTTCACGAAATGTTCCTGGGTCAAGGAGTTGGTCTATTCGTTCGCGGACCCAGAGTTTGCCGGCTTGTTTTTGGCGGACATAGCCTCGTCGAGTTGGGTCGGGTGTGTTTGCGATTTTGCGTAAGGTGGCTAGAGTCGTGAGGATGTCTGAATGGTCTGCAGGGAGACTCTGATCTGAATTGACCCTTTGGGAGGTCGGCTTTTCTGTATCACTTTTTGAGACATGTGCAGAGATTTGTATCAGTCGTCCTGCGGCTTTCGATAGCTCATCTGGCTTGTCTGTTGGGCCCTTCATTATGCTGCAACTAGATATCGGGAATTTCGGTGTTCTCTATTGCCATTACTCTTAAGGGGTGAGAGAATACATGATAGTGAACACAACTTCCCCGAATGTCCAATCTTGTCGGTTAACGATATCCGGTGCAAAATTACCTCGGATCTTCAACTTGTGCGGGGAAAAGCTTATGGGAGTAGCTCTCCCCGCATAAACACAGCCGACGCCATAATTCTTTATTTATTACTCAATACCTATTACTTACATGTCCGATACTTCTTGTCGAGTGGTTGAAAGAAGCAACATGTTCCTCCGTTGAGAAACAACATACAACATGCGGCCACCAACGAGACCCATTCGGCGAATCTTAGTCGCCAATAGGTGTGCCAACATCCTCAATCGATGACAGAAAAAAATTGTATAAATACTGACGAGCTGTAGAGGCGAGATAGCCATCCGGATTCTCCAGGCCATTCGCGAATTACCCCCTACAGAAGATGGCGTTGATATCGAGACGTTCGCAATATATACCCAAGATGACTATACGCACTGTGAAATCGGTGCAGCGGACCACAAAATCCTCCTCCCTTCGGCATCATGTTACATGGATATCCCCTTCTTGATCAACCTAGCGAAAGAGCATTACATTGACACCATCCACCCGGGATATGGCTTCCTCAGCGAAAGTGCCGAATTTTCTCGACGCCTGTGGCACGAGGCTGGTGTACATGTCATTGGTCCCGGATGGGAAATTCTAGAGCAGATGAGTGACAAACTACAAGCAAAAACATTAGCGGCACAGTGTGATGTGCCCGTGTTACCGGCGATAGAGAGACCGAGTGGTAGTCTGGAAGATATCAGATCGTTTGTCGATGAGATCGGAGGATATCCCATTATGATCAAGGCAATTGATGGAGGCGGTGGTAGAGGGATCCGCTTGGTGCGGACTGCTAGGGAACTACCCAATGCACTGGAGCGAGCACAGGGAGAGTCGCCATCAAAGACGGTTTTTGCCGAAAAAGCGGCTATTGATGGGTTTCATCATGTGGAAGTGCAAATTATTGGAGATGGATCGGGGGAAGTGATGCATGTATGGGAACGAGATTGCAGTGTTCAGCGTCGGTTTCAGAAGATTGTGGAATTTGCACCGGCGAGAATCGCGGACAGGGCATTAATGAATGGGGTCATTGATGCTGCGGTTAGAATGGCAAAGCATGTAAGCCATATTGAGCAATTTGACCAAAGTGCTAGGCTAAATGTGCCCCTTTCAACAGGCTCGCTATTTTTCGCTCGGCACATTCGAGTTCCTGGTGAATGACCGACTACAAAAATTCTACTTCCTGGAAATCAATCCGCGCCTACAAGTCGAGCATACCATTACGGAATGTATTTCGGACATTGATCTCGTGCAGATACAGCTGCTCATTGCTCAAGGAGAGACATTATCTGAATTAAAATCTCAATACCTGACTACGGGCGATCAATTACCAAACAAGCACTCCATCCAGCTCAGACTATGTGCAGAAGACCCAGAGTCGAACTTTGGGTTAAGCATCGGAACTATTTCAAAACTGATTATACCGGGTGGCCTGGGTGTGCGAGTGGATAGCCATATTTCAGCAAGGAATCCGACAAAGGTTGGACCGGATTACGATAACTTGTTGGCTAAGATTATTGTCGCAGCGGGAACTTGGGATTCTGTCGTCCGTAGGGCTAGACGGTTGTTAGAAGATGTGGTCATTGCAGGCGTCAAGACAAATCTGAACCTGTTGCGCGGCATAGTCAACCGCGAAGATTTTCTCGCAGGCAACATGGATACGCAGTGGCTGGAGAAGAATGTTTCTTCTCTTATAGAGGCTGGTAATGCCATTGGAGCAAGACGACCCAGTCATACCAGTCTTTCACTGGACTCCTCACAATTTTCGCTGGCGAATCTAGTTGCCTCTTCGTCATCAATCCTATTCCGAAAAGGAGATGCGTGGTCACTTACACTAGAGCCATTGCGACCTCAATCCGGCCAGGGCAATTCTCAGCGAACCATGCAGTCACATCTTCTCGTCAACCGCGTTCTCCGAAATGACTTCCCTTCCTCACTCATTGCCGAGATTGAATATTCCTCATCCTCCCCCAACGAAGCATCTAGGTTGTCCTCAGCGTCTACAACAGCATACAGAATCCACCTCGCAGAAACACACGCCTCAGCATCAGCACTAACCTCATCAAAGCACCGTAGCGGAGACCCAAAAAACAAGAATCACATCATATTCCCCCTTTCAGGCAAACTTATCGAAATTCTAGTAGCACCCGGGGATAAAATCGTGCCCAACCAAGTAATCGCATTCGTCAAGCAAATGAAAATGGAGTTGGAAATACGAAGCCACCGAGCTGGGATTGTGAAATGGGTCTTTGATCTTTCTGCTGGTGACGATGGAGAAGTGAATAATGGTCAGGGGGTGGATGTGGCAGAGGGCTCGCTGCTTTTAGAAATGGAAGAGCAGGAGGATATCAAGGGGAAGCTTTGAGGGGTGTTGTATTGGTAAGCAGGTTGTGGTAGACATATGGCATGTTCTCAAATGGAGTGATTCCACACACTATATCTTAGAGTAAGAAAACAAATGTACTACGTAAATAGATACCCTTTTTAGTACCTAGCATCTCTTCTTCCAATAACTCCACATTAAAAGAATACTGTGGGTCAAAGATTATACCGGGGATGCGCGTGCCTTCCAGGGGTCGGTAACTCTATGCCTTCCAAGGATCAACCATATTCTTGAATATAATGATTATACGAGCGATGAATTGCTTCTGTATATGATGCACCCGGTGTATATGCTACTCAAAAGTATGCATTACTACACGTGCAAAAGCATCGATTGATTTTCAATCAAAATATATCACTTGTAAACCCGGTCCAATCGAGCATCTACGTAGAATGGATACCTATGTATAGATTCCAAATCCTATGTGATGCTTGATGTAGAGCGTATCCCGAGGCCACTTCTTTGAGAAACTTCGATCCGCTATACTGATTGTACCCGCCTATCCGGGATTCGATGAAGAACGGCGGAACTCATCAGGTTGGGTGGATGCTAAGATCCATGGATGGGAGGTCTTTAGGTAGAATATATGAAGTACTTAGACTTCTTCTATCTTGATGTCTGCCGTATGGGTATTGTCTGACTTCTTAACATTCTTCTCTTGAACTATTTGCCTGAAGTGAAGTTCTTCTACAGCCTCACCGGACCTTTCGCGATTTTACGGATCGGAAACGCCACTCACGCATCTGGATTATCCACAACGACAGCCACACGAACGACAATTGCTATTTCCGCAGGCACCGTTGTCGGCTCCGTGAATGGCGATATGGAAGACTTCCGAGGAGCACCCTTTACAGAACCACCGGTTGGATCATTACCGGTACGCCTAAGACCTCCTAAACGACTCCAAAGATTCGATATCATTCAAGCCACTAGTGTTGG
Source organism: Talaromyces liani (assembly GCA_022814505.1). Classification (NCBI taxonomy): domain Eukaryota; kingdom Fungi; phylum Ascomycota; class Eurotiomycetes; order Eurotiales; family Trichocomaceae; genus Talaromyces; species Talaromyces liani. The sequence continues at coordinate 93,551 of JAKLNL010000046.1, forward strand.
TCATTCTTGATTACCTGGGGCCACAGAACGCCCATTTTAAGGTCTTTCCATACATCAAACCTTCCTCACATTTTCTATAGAACCAATATTTATCAATCGTTCATCACATCAATAGATCCCAATCATAGGATTGAGAATGCGCTGATAGGGTACAGGACCTATTAGCCGAAATAGCATGAGACGAGAGAATTGATGAAGTTTGGGTTGGATTCTGCGAGTTTGATGACAGATGATTTCAGATCGGCGAGATATAATTATATTAAAGACCATATCGACTCGTTCCGAGACTAGGCAGGTCGACTTGATTTGTGTGATAAACAATATCTTAGTCCAGAGTAGTCGAATCAATCTCATCGTTCTTTAACTGAAAATCAAGGTTCAAGTTGTTGCCATATGTGCCGTTGTGTACCTTATGTATCTCTATTTTCAAAGGGAATATTTGAGGGGCGAGGTCTGGAGAAATGAATTGTCGGTTTATATCCAACTTTAGTTACTATGTTACTGATCGCATCCTCTAGCCTAACTCCAATCACAAGTTAGAATAGAAGTATCCAACATTTCCACGTGGAAAATACTTCACCATCATGTAAAGTTTCTAGACGTTCTAGGAAATTCGAATATATATTTATCAGATGGACTCTTCGAGACAACAATGGTTGAAGGAGACTTTTTCTGTTTCGATGGTACCATATGTCGTAGATGTCTCCGAGGGAACCTTGGAAGATTGAAATGTCTCCGAAATCTGTATTCAGAAAGTTTCTCGGAGACTATTGTAAAGGTATATAAAGCCCATGGAAGTTTGCATGTTTCAGGGAGCACAAATGGAGATTTTGCCATATATATGGAAGTCATCTCCCACGCACATTCTGGAAGTGATACCTATCCATACATTGTGAATCTTCAACCATCATTCATCCATCACCCGTGCAAGCCTCTCTGAAAGAGAACAACCATGCTATCAGCCCCCCTCTTCGACGCACTCATAATAGGTGCTGGCCCAGCAGGCCTCTCCGCCGCAACCGGTCTCGCCCGCCAACTCCACACCACAGCAATCTTCAACACCTCCGTATTCCGCAACCGCAAGACAAAACACATGCATAACGTTGTGGGCTGGGACCATCGCGACCCGGCCGATTTCCGTGCTAAGGCTCGTCAGGATCTGTTGGCACGGTACTCGTCGACGGTGCAGTTTCATGATTTTGGGATTGAGTCTGTCTCGAAACAGGATGATGGGAGGTTTGAGGCGAGGGATGAAAAAGGGGGTGTTTGGAGGGGGAAGAAGCTTGTACTGGCGATTGGGGTGAGGGATGTGTTTCCTGATATTGAGGGATATGCGGAGTGTTGGGGGGAGGTTATGTAAGTTCTGCCCTTTTGACTCCTTACTCTTAATTCATATACTGACTGGTATAGCCATCACTGCCTCTTCTGTGACGGCTACGAAAAACGCGGTGCCTCGTCAGCCGGTGTTCTTGCAACAGACCTCCTTGAGCCCACACAGTGGACAATGCACGTTAGCCACATGGCGAAGAGGCTCGTTGATAATGTTACCATATACACCAACGGAAACAGTGAACAGGCTTCGACGTTGCAAGAAGCGATAGCCAATCTGGATGGTTTCAGGGTCGATTCTCGCGCTTTCGCAAGGTTGGAGAAACGTGAAACAGAGGCGGAGCCGAAGATTATTATTCATTTCGAGGATGGCAGTTCTGCAGAGGAGGCATTTCTGGTAAGCTCCTCTTCTTAATTGTCATCTATATTGATGTATTTTACTGACTTTATGTGTCCACGGTTGTTTAGGCCCATGGGCCGAAATACGTCCTCAATGGCCCCTTTTCAGAACAACTAGGACTCGAGACGATCGAAAGCGGCGAAATCAAAGCATCGCCTATGTTTAACGAAACTTCGATGCCGGGAGTGTTCGCGATTGGTGACTGTGCTACAACTATGAAGGCAGTGACGCCGGCTATATATATGGGGTCAGGAACGGCGGCGGCAATTGTGATGCAACTTCAGCAAGAGAAGTAGATCAAATCAACCTTGAAACATTGAAGGGTTCATTCACCATTCACCGAATTTGACCACCAGGTTGACGGGACTTGTTGTCATTTACGTATAGCGCGTGACTTCTATCGCATTCGTTTATTAATAGGATCAAATACAGACAGACATATAATACATATATAAGCCTTGTTGAGCTCTTACTTTCATCTATACATAATTAGAAGGAATTGCTTTATTTGTATTGCAGCGCATTGTATCCTAGCTTTCTTCATTGTATGTTGGATACAAATTACATACCTTAGCCCTAACTTAGTTCCCCGTGCTGACTCCCAGAGTGATTAATGCAGTGTGAATACACAATAGATAATTATTTTAGCTTGGGTATTTAGTTGCGGAATCTTTGACATCAAGATATCCTCTGCAGCAGAGACATCAACCTCCGGGTTGGCCGGAAGACGAATTGCATTAGACATTTTATATTTGGTCATTGTCTACCTGTTTGGTAGTACCGTTTATGATCTCGACGCCAATGCACATAGCCGCGACCAAGGAGGGACCGTTGACTTGCATCGCCGGGGTGGACAAATGGTGTCAGAAGCCGCTGGATTATTGGAGGACTTGAAGAACTTGGCAAGACCGGAAGGAGAGGCGGCCAAGCTGGTCAAATATGACGGGACAGTGGTTATTGATGAGAATGTGCAGAAAGTGGAAAGATCCGAGAAACATAAAGATCGGCCGGAAATCGACCGGTTACGTTTGAGGCAATTGTTGCTGGGCTCCGTGACAGAAGGGAATATCGTGTAGGGGAAGAAACTACCTGCTGTTGAAGAGTTTAAAGCAGTAGATGGAAAGTTCGATCCCCAGTTCGCGGATGGTGTCGAAGAGGCATTGACATCGTTGTTGGCGCCGACGGCGCATGGTCGAAAGTTCGCCCATTCCTAACCGACAAAAAGCCCTTCTACTTGGGCATCGGGGCTATTGAGCTTTGGGCCATGGATGTTGACAGTCAGCATCAGTGGTGGTCCAAGTATGTAGGCCAGTGGACCATGTTCATGTTTGACGAAGGGTGAGCAATCATCTCCCAGAGAAACGGCAACAACAGCATACGTACATATGCCGCGGTACGACAGCCAGAGACATGGCTGACTGATTGCGGCATCGTCTGGTCCGAACCGGATGCGAAGACGGGGCTGATCGAAGGTTATTCCGCCGAGTGTGCAGAGATCTGAAGCGATTTATCTTGGACAGGACGTCCCTCGCTCCATATATATGCTACCCGTGAATATCACATGGGAACCGAAAGCTGGAGTCGTGAATAATAGGGAAAACATTGGGCCAGCCATGTCTACCTTTGAGAAGGAGATGTTCTTTGGTGCCTTTCCCATATCATAATTGTTATTACCTAGGGGGTCGATTGTGGTTCTGTGTCAAATGTTTCATGAAGTCATCTTGTTTCCTTTACTCTTATCTTAACAGTAAAAATGAACGGTCCACACCTTCATGATGTTGTATTTTACTATGAACTACCAGAATCTATTATTCTTGAGAATAGCTAGTCGACTAGCAGGATGAAGTTATTTCATAAACTACTCGTAAATTCTTGCAGCAATTTGACCAGCTCCTTTGGCTTCTCCAATGGAATCCAATGACTACATTCAAACTTTTCAATGCGTCTATTGGATAGATATTTCTCTGCTGCTGGGATTTGAAATTCTGGGCGACTGCCGTGGTCATACGCGGCTGTTACCACGAGCGCAGGAACATCGAGGTTCTTGCTTTCATCGGTAGCAAATTCGGTGGTAAGCGACTTGTCGATGCCACGAACAAATGACTTATACCTTCAAGCAATATGTCAGGAAAGTCTCGTATCACGCATTGGCTAGGGTTTCGTACCAGTTCAATGGACCTGTATATCCCGCTTTCTTGAAAATCTCCACATGCGTAGCAACTTCCTCGCCATTCATCCATGGTGGAGGAGGAGAAACTTTACCACTACTGACCCATTCCTTCGCTGCTCCTTCTGTACCCATATGAGCTTTCCAGGCCTCGGGTGTCGTAGAGTACAGCATCGAGGTTACCGAAGCTGGGTTTGAGTCACAGATAGCCGCAGCACCATCATCATTGAAGAATTCCATATACGCGAAAGCAGGGTATCCGATATATTCTTTAACCATTGAATTCACGGATTGAAGATCGAAAGGTGCCGGAGGATTGTAACCAACAGCCGTAAATACCAGACCAGAGAAACGGTTTGGATGAACTAGGGCAGCAGTTGAAAGAAGAGTAGAACCCCTTCTCGAACCACAGATTAGCCACTGATTTAGATTATGAGTCGAGACAGACAGCCCTAAAGCTTACCAATCATGGCCGACACCAATAACTTGTTCCAGTCCCTCCCCGACGACAATCTCAACTAAATGATCTGCCATTCGTTTGAACGAGTACGCCTCTACGTCTGTCGGCTTATCAGAGTCTCCATACCCTAGCAAGTCCGGCACGAGAACACCGTAATCAAGGTCCTTGAGCAATGGCACTATATGACGCCAGTCATAACTCGTACTTGGAAAGCCGTGAAGAAGTAGAAAGGTGGGCTTGTTGTTGTGTGCTGCCGGGACGTGAATATAGGCGTATTTTGTGCCATCCCGGACAGTGGTTGTTTTGCTTATATCAGGGAATAGTTGAAGTGCCATCTTTCTGACAACGACGACTTTATTATAGGTCAAATAATATTTGCATTTAGGAGACTTGGAATAGCTATTTATTCTGATGGATACTTCTAGTTTATCTAGGCGCGTAGAAAGTCTCCGGGTTTCCCACATTCTCGACCAAAAGTCTCCGGCCAACAGTTCGTCACTGAACATGGAAATCGATTGGCCGTGAGATCTCTTCTAATTAACAGGTCTTCCAAAGCAATATTGATTTCCTAGTGTTCATGCCGTCTATTTCATAGGTCTAATCAGCATGCACGATTGTATGATTGTGTCCTCCACATCAATATTCTTGTAGCCTTTGAGACCCAACCTTGCTCATTCCGTCTGGATTTAGGTAGAAACCCTTCCTCCTACGTGATTTTAGAAAGTCAGTCGCATAATGAAATTCTTACCATCTACTCCGTTCACCTTACGCTCATAGATCAAAGCCGAAACCTTGTTAGAAATACCTGAATATGCGCAAGGGCATTTTTGAGAAATGAGACCTAGCATTCTACAAATAGCATGTTACACTCCGATCTTTCAAAAAATCCCAAGTTCTCCTCGTAAACACTTGGAGGATTGAGCCTGCCCATTCAGGACCGTATCTGTCAATCATCTCTAGATCCCGTGCACGAAGATCCGGATTCATGATTCGCAATGCTTCGTATATATCGCTGAACCTTTCGAATTCGTGCTCCAGGGTGTCCGGTCTAGATGTCAAGCCATCGTCTTTAAATAGCAGCTCATGAATTTGCATAGTCCGATTGAGTAGTGGCTGTCGGCGCGTCTTCTATACAAATGTTGTTTGATGGACACTAGACTGTAAAGGGGAGGAAGCTGAACCATGCCATGTTGATTATCCAGTGAAGCTGTCAATAATCTTTTGTACATAACAATATACCCAACCATAAAGTACGATATCTGAGGAGATTACTTCTTGAATTCGAAATAAGGGCGATTCAAGTCCGCAGATGAAGCCAATGCACTCTGCTTGCTTATCATGTCCACCGATGAAGTGACTGTAATACCAGTTCCCTTGAACAGTTCTTCCTCAGAATCATTCTCCCACGGCTCTTTTCGTCCTCTTGACCCATTTCCATCAACGGACGCCATGCGAGTATGACCTGACCGTTTAGCGCGTGCGTTGTATGGTAGGTTGACGAGCTCATTCGACTTTTGTTTCGGGTAAGATGATGGACCTTGTTCGCCCGTAGAGCCGAAGGGATTCTTGCCGAAGTATTTGATCCAGATCGCTTTCATTGAGGCCGCGTTTGATGCCATGATGGCGACGTCGAGTTCAATCGCGGAGACAATGACCATCTTTCCTAGTGTCCAGGTAAAGTCTGGGCTGGCCTCGAATTGGTGAAGAACAATGATTCGGAGAAAGGATACGAGGGGTGACATGCCACCGAAGGTGATGACTGCGATTAGGGTTAGGCGACGACGAAGGCTGGCTTGCATGTGCCAGAGAGGTTGTATAGGTAGGACTAGAATGAGGAGGTCTCCGAAGATACACTAGCAGACTTGCGTCAGTTGTGCCGCCTCAGTATACACACGAAAGTGTCACTCACTAAAGCCACAACGACGTAGTACGTGATCTTTGTAGACAAGCACTTGGCCCCGGGATATGCTGTTGGATTCCAGAATGCAGGAAGCGGAATGCACTGCAGGCAATAGATCAACCAAATTGCAATTGTGGACGCTGTAACAATCGCTATTGCTCCGTAGATGCATAATGTAAACATGCGGGTGTTCGAGAGTCGAAGGTAGAAGAGGAGAAAGGACATCTTGATAATGAAATGCATCCAGATGTAGTAAATCTCCTCCACGAATAGGAGCTAGATTGAAAGTCTTGTTAGTTTCTCTTGGGTCTGCATTCAACTTCTCCCTGATATTTCAGAGTATCTCACCTTGGGCAAGAAAGCGAGATTTGTGAGGGGTACGGTGTCATAATGTCTGCCATATTTTGTTAGACAATGATCTCGATAATTATAAGTCATTGGTATACTTACAGGCCGCCTCCAAAATGGACAAAGGTATAAAACAGACCCTGCTGACCGATGTTGAAAATCTAAAAGAAGGAACTCAATGTTAAATCCTTATACGCTACCACAGATAGCTAGGAACTCACCAAAATTGCACTCATAAGCGCATCATCCCATCCGAAACTTTTGATAATGAAGAATCTGGACCATAATCGCAGTACGATTGTGGCCGTCGACAGTGTCCAGAAAACCGTCGAAATGCCGAGAGCCGCAGGCTGAAGAGTGTTCAACATTTTCTCAAGACAATTGCGCCTGTATCAATGTCTCCAACACACAGTGCCTTGTCTCCAACATGAAAGACGATCCGATGCGTCCTGCGCAGAGACTTCACGCACACAAATCCGTGGTGTTCTCAACTCACTGCACGTAACCGGGTCGAATTTGGCTCAAGCGATGGGTTTGAGAATATTCTCCAAAAGGAAATCGATTCTGGATTAGGATTATAAGTGTCGATATGAAGAGATCCGAAGAACCTCCGACACTGCCCTAGTAAAGGAGCCGGTAAGAAATCCCCAAAAGACGCCATCAACATGGCCGCTCTGCGTCGTGTGCGAAGTCCAGACTGCCGATCTCTGTTTCACGAAGAAAATTTGGCGGAATAGTAGGTATATTTTGTGTTTTGTGGTCCAGATTACTTTACACTAAGTTAGGTATCTAGTCTATGCCTGACTCTACGGGGTTCTCAACTGAGTTAGTAATCTGACAGGAAAACAACCCATTCTGAACCATGAGGCGGCAGAAAGTGACCAAGTGGGTTTTATAGCGCTGTTAGAGTTCTCCTTGCTACTAGTGCTTATACTTACGACGGATTCGAGGTTTATGATGTATTCACGGATTCTTTCGAGGCAGAGAAGTACAAAGTAGTGTTAGTTATGCAACTTAACGTCTTTCTTGTGCCACTGCCATGATAGCTCTTGGTCCAATAAGTACACGGTAATGGGGTATCATAATTCCAGAAATTCCATTATTATTTGCTAGTCGAATTTTCGTTGTTACAAAGATTATAGTGCCTACACAAAGTAACAGACCATTATTGATAGGACGTGATGATTAGGTACGCTCGAGCTAGGAAGTAGAATATCTATGAGCACAATTCACAAGAATGAGACGAAGACTTTCCAGACTCTGCATGCAGTCAGGAAAAATCCGTGTCATCCTACCTACTGTCAGATTGGAAACTGGAGCGACTTCAAGAATCCAAACTTCCAAAAGCAAGAAGTCGGAAGTCGGGACGGCACACACCAGGAGGATTCCAAATGATTGAACTGAATCTTGGTTGGTTAAGAAAATGGTTTCCGGAATCCTTCCAGTTTCCAATCATACTTCTTCATACATATGCTCTTGTGTTAGTTGACCCACCAACTTGGCCACTTTCTACAAAGTAGGGCTTCGCTTGGCATGTGCCGCTCCCGCTTTTTCCGTGCCGTCGACAGACAGCCACGCTGTTGGCGTCTTGGCTGAGGAGAGCGAATTCTGGACAAGGAAACAGTAGGTATCATGACTAACGTCTCATGTTTCAGCTGTGCACTGCATAACATGATTCGTGTCTTGAAGCACTGTCTTCAATAAGTTCAATTACAGAAGCGGATCTCATTCGCCAACCGGATGTTGTTCCTTAAGCTTAGTTTGATAGCGGCGGCATAGAGGACGCCACTTTGCGGGCTAGACAAGGGTCAGGAAAGTAAGTTAGATGAGGACGAATCCGGTTGTCACTGGCTATGGAGTACGGTACGGATGGCGTTGGCCAACGACTCAGCGGCGTCGACGCTCGTTCCAGGTGCGAGTTCGCAGCGGCGCCTACGGAGTAAGTTTTTCACACTGGGCACGGAGTACAAACCGTTTCGATGATAGCGAAAACGATATGTAATCGTCTCTCATACTAGTTCAACCAATACAGTACCTACCTAACCTACTCTGAGTGATCATGTAGCAGTAAGCTTGTTGGAGTGTCAAAACTTGTCAGAGGTTTGTCAACGAGAACTTCATTCGGTCAATTTCTATCTCTTCTTTTTCGTATCCGATCCCGGCCCAACTTGTCCGTTAACTAATTATACTACAAACAACAGGCATATGCAAGTGCCTTGGCTATTATTGGCCACTTCTACGAACTGCTCTTTTCTTTTTCTTCCTCTTCGTTCTCCAGTCAGGTAACATTGAAAACTTCCGAGGTTCGCCTGATGCGTATTGAAAGCTCAAATGGAAACCCAACTCCACACAGCCCTAGCCCTTTTGTCACCGGATTTTACACAGGTGGCCGTTACGTTCGGGTTATTGGGAGTTGCGTTTCATTTGGTCATTCGTAATATTGAGATTGACTACCGACTTTGGAGACTTTTTTCCGTCTATTTGCTCGTTTGGGCCGGTCTGGTGGGCATCTACGTCAATGTTTTCGGATTGAGCTGGTTATATGCCCTCAGCACAGCTTGGTTAGCCGGACTTTGCTTTAATGCTGGATTAGTTGGTAGCATTGGCGTTTATAGACTCCTTTTCCATAGATTGCGAAGGTTCCCAGGTCCATGGTGTGCAAGACTCAGTCGGTTCTATGCCGTTAATCTTGCTTCTAAGGGATTGCAATATCACCTAGAACTACAGAAATTGCATGAGCAATATGGCGATTTTGTTCGGACAGGTCAGTGAATTTCACCAGCTCATATAAGAATCGAGGAAAATTGAATCTCAATACTGATACGTATGATAGGTCCCCGTGAGATTTCAATCAACCGCCCTTCTGCTGTTCAGGCCATTCATGGTTCTAAGTCTGCCTGCATGAGGTCGACTTGGTACAGTCAAGTCTCGGATGATGTCACTCTAATCAGTCTCAATTCCACGCGCGATGTTGACGTTCATCGCCGTCGCCGTCGGGCTTGGGATCGCGCTTTCAGTGTTAAATGTATGTATGATAAGAGATCCACATATTGCAAGTCGCTGATTGTGTCATAGCAATGGCGACATATGCTCCTCGGGTACGATCCAAGGTTGATGTCTTCATTTCTCAACTTCGAGAACGTCTCGGTCAACCAGTCAACATAACTGAATGGACAATGTTCCTCACCTTCGACGTCATGGGAGTAGTCGGATTCAGCAAGGACTTTCAACAGCTTGAAGCAGCCAAGGAGCATAGTGCTATCAAAGGATTGCATGATCAGATGGCAGCTTTGGGATTGTTGGCTCATATCCCATGGTTCTTGTCATTGTTAGGGTCGATTCCTGGGTTGAGCGGAAGTTATGGCTTGTTCATCGATTACTGCCATAAACAGGTCAAAGAGAAAGTTGATGTATATTGCATATTTCCTAATCTTTTATGCTGGTGTGAACCTAAATGGCTAACGTATGAAATTCTAGTCATGGAAGCAAGACGACACTCAAGACCCATCCGATGTCATTTCCTGGCTCCTCAAAGCGAAGAAAGATAATGACGGGACCGCTCCTCCAGGTGACCAAGCATTGGATGAAGATGGCCGTCTAATGATTATCGCTGGAAGGTAAGAATATCCTTTCTCAAGCCAAATGCTTTTCATATCATTAACAAAAATGAAGCGACACAACTGGAGCCGCCCTAGCAAATGCACTCTACTTCCTAACAGTCAACCCATCAGTATACCAAGCACTCCAACGACAACTCGACAGTCTGTTTTCCAGCGCCGGCAATTCCTTCACATACGAACAAGTGCGCGATATCCCATACGTGGAAGCAATAATCAACGAAACTCTACGACTCAAGCCAGCCGTACCCAGTGGCCAGCCACGTGTGACACCTCCTGGAGGTCTTCAAATTGACGAAGTATGGATTCCTGGCGATGTAAACGTCGTCGTACCGCAGTACATTCTTCAGCGAGACAACCGGAATTTCCCCGAGGCGGACAAATTTGTGCCTGAAAGATGGCTTGCTGAGAACAAGAAGACGATGATCTCGAATGATCAGGCCTACTTTCCTTTCCAACTTGGTGAGTCTCCCTTACCTCTTTTCCCTGGCATTAAAGTCGTTTACGTATATTGATGCTGACGTGCAAATAGGTCAATACTCCTGTGCTGGTAAACAACTCGCTCTCATGGAACTTCGTTTGGCGATTGTACTGGTCGCGCTCAACTTCGACTTATCGTTGGCTCCAGGGGAGACTGGTGTTAAATTTGATCAAGGAGCTAAAGATACCTTTACGTTGGCGCTGTCTGCGTTGCAAGTTGTCTTTCAGGAGCGAGGTACTAGGGCATGATTTGACTTGAGATATCATCAATTGATATTACCTGGGAGTATTCATATTGTACTCGAGCCCGTACAGCTAATCGCAAATATTCAAACTGTTTTTATAGTTGGATGAATTAGATTAAATGACATTTGATGATATTTTATAACCCTGTCAAAACCATCTGTGATTCCATCATTCGCCCAGTTGTCCGAATTCTCATAGTACGACAACCAATCAGTAGTCAAAAATGTGTCTAATTGTCCCCTAGACAACTCCATAAGATCATACTCAATACTCATTGGGTCGTATGGTGTCTCATTCAGAGGCGCATCACTGGGTCCTATTTCCGGTGAAGAGAGCCAAGGCATCAATGAAAAGTTCTGCAAGGGCTGCTGCTGCTGCCGTTGGACTGCGGTCTTAGGACTATTATCAAGGATATCTAGTTGAGTTTCACCTGTCCCTCTAGGTCTTTACTGGTTCATGCTTATTATTGTCTAGCATGATAACTTTCTCTATAAAGCGACGCAGCATTGCCACAGACATCCGACTTATCACGTCTTTGCATCTTTTAGCTTCCGGCCAATATGCAACGGTTGCATTAGGAATGTCTGATGCTGCGTTTATGATCTGCATGAGGCGTTTCTGGTGACACATCTTCTTATCAATCCCGAACTGGAGCGATGAGAGTTCGTTGTCCCTTGGCGTCCAAACACAGTAGAAAACAGTCATGACATAAGAACAAACTTTGTACGCCGGTCCAGCTATATTGTAGCGAATTACTACGATAAAGTTTCTCGTATAGCCCGATACAAATAACGGCACTCTCGAGTCATTGCCGAATAGCACCCTGTGATAGTTTTCGAAACAGAGGATGGGCCGCAAAGTGAGGATATCACTTCATGGTACCTGGTTTTCGCAAATTGTCACGAGATGGATAGCTGGATGACTGTCCGCGTGTAGTGGGATTTCTTCTCTCCATTGTTTCAAGCGTCTGACCATGTCTTTCTGCCGCTGAGGATAATCTGTAATAGCTGACTGGGTGTATGGAGGATATACTTTCTCGATGCAGTGTAAGACCATTTCGATTTCAGAGGCAAGTTTGGTTAGCTGGAAGAGGTGGATGGCGCTTGACATGTTTGTCAATGGTTCATTGGAAAGACGAGGCTTCAGACGAGATTGTGTTAAATTCTCGTCGCTGATATCAAGTGGTAAGTGCAAGTGTCAGTTACTTCTTGGGCCTCAACTTTAGAAGGAATGGTAGCTAGGAAAAACTGAAGGTTTGATGGATATACTTGGTCGTAAATGGTCACAGACTCTTGATTGATCACAATTGACTTTATTGTATTAGCATATTTTCTTCAGCCATCAAAATTCTGGCTTAAAACCGGCAGTTACCTTATCCAGATATGATTAGGGCATTAGGGTTACTTAAAGGCATTTCTTGGACGGAAGAGGCTTTGGTTCCACAAAGGTAATGCTTACTATCTGCATATCAAAGTTAGAACACTGTTCGGCATTAGAACTCTCCCAAATAGGTACGGCCCCCAAGAGCTGGAGACCTAAATTAAGACTTGAGAAATTGGGGCCATTATTCAGTGCTGACTACGCGATTCCTACTGCTCAAAGTATCTCTATGACCGTTAGCTCGTAGCTAAAATGTAAAAATAGTAAAATAAGCATTGAACCACTTGCAGAGCTGAAACGAAATTACCAGAGAAAAAACCCAACACTTGAAACAACATGTTGGTAGTACGTACACAATTCGGTACTTTAGCCTTGGTGACAAGTCATGTTTGATGACACTTTTGACCGTTTTAATACTACTATTTTCAAAGCGTCAAATCTTTGGCCTCGACTCTCGAGGTCAGATCAATCTAGCTGATACAATTGCAAGCATCACATGCTGATGATGACTCTCCTTTTGAGCTTTCCAGCTTTCATCACAAACAATCAAGCAGCACTATAGTAGGAAAAAGAAAGCGATTGTATAATAATTCTTACGTATAAGCATACGACCATCTTCGAAGAACTTTGTTGGTCTGCATTGTCATTCAAATGGTTCGCATCCCCTGCCAGCCATGTGGATGGCCCCATCTGTGCCGGCTGCCAGTACGACTTCACAATTACAACAAAATATTATTTCTGGGGCCAAGCTCGTACTAGCCAATTAGCATTCAAGCACATACTAAATTCAGGTTCTGATGTTGGACAGGTCTAAACCCTTGTAGCCCTATATACCTAGGTAGGGGATCCAGGGATGAGGAATGTGACCTGCGCCAGTTAAGCAAGGAATAAAGAAGAGAACATTCCTCCATATATGTAATCAACTTTAAAACAAAATCACTTGCATATATTCTATTCTATTAACCACTTTGGTCAATCAGATTTCAGCGTGATTGGAAACAATAACAATAACTACCTTGCCTTCAACATCTCTACATATTGTATCATCGTACGACTTGTCAATACATCGAGAGACATATCCCGAATTTGTCATAGGATGATATATTCAGTCGATATGGGCTCCTATACCTGCCCAATGGTAAGCATTCCCATGAAGAATCTCTTCTCTCATTTGCAGTGTACTAATCGATGTAGATGTCCTTCGGATACTGCGACTTCTCAGCCCAATCACACTTCCAAAACCTATCTCGGGAGAACAGATATCGAGCATCATGGACATCACATACATTCCAAGAGAAGTCACTGGTCTCGTCGACGTCATCAGCATCAAAATCAAATCCCAAGAGAATGTCATGGTCACCAGCGGCCTCAACAACAACCAAATCGGCAGAAGTGGCAACCTCATCCAAGAGAATGACATGGGCGGCTGCAGGCTCAGCCTTGAATAAGAGGGCTTCATGGTTATTACCAACGTCGGCCTCCTCCTCATCGTCCTCGGATCGTTCTACTTCGACTCCGCCAGTGCCAAACAAGCGGGTACTGGCGCTGCAGACTACATACAACAGCACCAACAAGAAGGGCAAGTCGCGGAGGAATTCCATAATGAATGGATGCATGGAACGTATGAAGAGTCTCCGAAAGAAAAATAGACGCGACCACGAGAATTACTGGGAGTTGGATGATGCATCGGCGAGGATGATTTCCACATCATACCGAATCCCAGGGTCGGAGTGATTCTATTACACGTCTATGATTGCAATATCGCGCCGCAGATCAAGCTTGAATGTTCCGGCTCTCTGTTCTTTATTTCGTTACGTGTTTTTGATTGGAGTCGATGCCGTCTTGTTCGGGAGTTTTCATATATACCTAATTTGTATTCTAATGGCATTAGTTATTTGATATACGTTCCATTATTCCATAGTTTTAGTGATACCAACCCATCATCTAGATGAACCAACATGCATATTTAATTGACTTCGGCAGGATTGATAGTTGGATAGAAAAACAAAGACACAATGTCACCTTCCATATCGGGAAATGATGACCATTCTTAGGTAGGATTTGTGTACATATAACCTGCAACTTATCTTTCTTACCCCCCATTCTGCTAGGTATTCAACCTATTCAACTCATTTCCAAGAATGCTGTATATACCTAGCTCATGAGTAGGTAAAAGGAGAACATCTAAAGAAGCCAAGAGCGTAACACCCAGCGTCGAGCATCATGTTGCTCGCTGCGATCGCCGCTGTTGCTTTTTTGCAAGTGCAAGGGGCCCTTGCTCTTCAAGGCACGACGACAACAACGACGGATATTCCTCGCTGGTGTGGCAAGCCTTATGAGAGCGGGTACACAACATCCCTTTACCCTTTCCAAGACTGTGTAGAATCGAATATCGCTGACTAGAAAAGATCGCCTAACATCAACCCCGGCGGACAATTCACATTCCCCAGCTCATCTCCAAATCCGCTGTTATACGTCCAAGTCTCGCCCCGACACAGCATCTACATCTCCTCTGAACAAACAGCAACATTCATAGTCGATGCCGCTCTATCTTACTACCATGGCGATTCCTATTACAACTCCACCCAAGTCCTGGGCTCATCAACACCCCAGCCCTTTTCGGACTTATATTTCGATATCCGGATAGAATCCACGGACCAGGTCCTAGTGAGCAACAACGTAACCATAAACTCAACCGATAACCTCTTCAATTTCGACATTGGCAATCTACTCACGCCTCAGTTTGATGCCTACGATATTGTGCTATACGGCGCCTCTTCGGACGGAAATCAGAGCTTCACCGCAACAACACAACTCTTCTACCTCCCCGACAAATTGACCGGCAGCGTCACCAAAATCGATAATCTGAATGGTAACTTTCTATACAAAAACAACGCAACCAACGACACATTTGTGCCGTTTTTCGCGTTCGGATTTTATACCTCTTATGGCGGGTATCTAGAAACAAGTCTTGAAAATGTGAAAGCGTACTATGATCTCGGATATAGTGCGATTCATCCCATTCCCACGTTTTCGGATAATTTGACTACTATATTGGATTATATGGATGACTTGAATTTGATGTTTCAGTATGATATGCGCGGGACGTACACCAACTTGACATCGGTGGCGGACCAGGTCAATGCAGTCAAAGATTATAGTTCGCTGTTGGCGTGGTACACAGCCGATGAACCAGACGGAAACCAAGATGCGCTGAATGCTACGACGCTGGCGTATGAGACTATCACGCAAATTGATAAATATCATCCCATTGGGTTGGTGCTGAATTGTCAGAATTACTATTTTGAGGAGTACTCGGCCGGAGCGGATTATTTGATGGAGGATGCGTATCCGATTGGGATCAATGCGACGTGGTCGAAATGGGGCACACCGTGTAATACGACGTATGGAGATTGTGGGTGTGATAATTGTGTGGGCGAGTTGCAGGATGTTTCGAATCGGATTGATGATATTGCGGAGTATCAAAAGTATTTAGGGCAATGGTCGAAACCAATTTGGGCCGTGCCTCAGTCCTTTGATGGGGAGGGTTACTGGAGTCGGAATCCGACTCTTGATGAGACATGGGTTATGAATCAGCTTGCCCTGAACCACGGCGCAAAGTCTATAATGTTATGGACGTTTCCGACGTTGGACGATTTGGCGACGGCTAACTCGCAGCAGTCAAAAGTTTTGACAAAGTCGCCTGTGCTCGAGTTCATTACCGGGGGTCAACCAACTCGTATCTCGGTGGCTGGTTTCGAGCTGTTGGACGTTTCGTATTGGATTGTTGGACAACAAGCGATGGTTAGTGTTGTTAATTTGGATTATGTCGATACTTCGTCCGCTATCGAGATTGTATTGCCGTTTACGGCTTCCTCGATTGTTTCGAGTCCATGGGGTAATGCATCCTGGGAGTTGTCTGGCAACACGATAAATGCACAGAGCTTGGATGCTCTTATGACAAGTCTTGTGATACTAGATCTTCAATCGTCCTGATAAAATTGACGTCGTTGACCTGATATTAAATGCCTCGGAATCACTACCCATTTCTCTCAGTATCGAAAACTAGATTATAGCGGGGATGTAGACGGATATCATCCGCGTTAGTAGCGTTCACACAATGTCCGCGCATTCGTCATAACATTCTATCGTAATAGTTTGACGACGCTCGTTAACAATCAAGTCTCAGCATCCACCAAAAAGTTCATGTTTGACCACGGAATATCCATATGCATTTTCATATGTGTTTTTGCCGTCTGGCCAACCGTTAAGAACACCTTTTTCTCGGCCACGTTGAATTTTGGATGTGCATACGTCAAGCGCACACCTTCAGGTATCTGGGTACTATTTGTAATGTTATTCACATTCTTCCCCAATTCCTGCCCGGAGAGTGCAGACTCCAATGGGAACTTGCTATAGTCTGAAACAGCTTTGAGAGCAGCAGCTTCCTCAATCTCGATGATTTTCTCGGCAACCATGGCACTGAGATGGCTGTTAAACACCCCTTCTTGACGCGGGGCCGAACGTAGAATTTGAACAGCCCTCCGGCGAATGACCGGATCTCGACACAAAGTAGCAACTTCGTAAAGTGGTGCTATGATGCCGTTGTCGAGTGAAAACGATGGTCTCACTGATGTCGCTGTTGGTAGTCCGGCGTCATTGGCATCTACTATCGAAGCCGCCAGTGATACAATCTCCGCGAATTGTGCATTGAACTTGTCCCACGAAAAGGATGGCGCAATATCGGAGTATCTTTCCATCTCGCAAACATTCACATACTCAAAATACATCATAGTATTTTGCATATGCATGTTGAGCAGTTTGAGACCAATTCGTTCTTTGGTGGTCAATGAATCACCACGAGATTCTTCGAAGCGAAAGAATGCGGTGCACCATCTGTTAAAGCAGGTTTCGTATTGCCGAAGCAGGTACTGTGACATCTCCGACGCTTCTGTGGGCGATACAGATTGCATGATTATGCGATAGTGGTTCACACACTTCCGGTTCAATAATTCAAAGCTATCGCGAGCGTCGGCAATAGACAAAAAGATATCTGGGCAGTCATGCGAGAATTGAGGCGTGTCGGCTACTGCGAATACCTCTTGCATAAGATGGTAGGTATCGGCGCGAGTCTATTGATATCAGTCATGGTACACAATGATACGGCGAGACATCGCTCACCAGTGTCAAAGCTTGCCCTTGAAGGCGTAGGAATATCTTGCGTAGACTTTCCATCTCCAAGCTTGTCACAGTAGATGGGAGAAGGTGAGGATGTCGGAACGTGCCAGAACTGGGATCATGATAGACCTCTTTGAGGATATTGATTCCGCTTTGGACGTGGTTGATCGCCGGGCCATAATGACCGGAGAGGATCTAGATATGTAAGTGATTGTCTCGGTGCCGGGAATAACGAACATACTTCAAAACAAGTAAACAGAATGCACGAGATCAAGCAGACATCCACTGTGACATTTCCGACACTGCCAACAGCTGCATTTGACGGTCCCAGCAACGCCCGAATAGCAGCCAGGTATTCACGAATAGCGAAAGAATCTTGTTCGTGCCGCAAAAAGTCAATCCCAAACCGGTTGTTATCCGTCTCAAAATTCTCATGTAACGATCCCAGCGCAATCAACGCATGCCAGACCGATTTCTCGTGCTGGCTTACCTGCAACACCAGTCGACTCCAGAACTCAGATCCACAGTATCCAGCTAACGCGGGCACGCTCCGCTCGTAGAAGAATTGAAAGCATCGGTATTCACGGTTATTCTCGGCGTACGAAAGCGCAGAGGGTGGAAACGCTGGCGTTAAGGAGTCGCGGTACTTGCGCGGCGGACTTGGGGTTCCGTAACCATCGCACTTGCGACCTGTTGAGGAGCATCGTAGACAATTCGGCCGATTCTCGTCGCATTTGACGCGCCTTTCTACCAGACAACCATTATGTTAACCAGCTGGTCGGGATTGATAGGTCTTCATCGTGAATATAACGCACTCCTAAGATTGGTACGATTAGCCGATTTAAATCTACCTGAGATCGTGGTAGCTCTGTCGAGACCTACTTGCACGTCAGACAGCCAGACTTGGACTTCCTGTATCGGTACGCTCCAGGTCTATCCAGCGCGTCTGGCATGGTGTCCACTACTCCATCCGTTGTTTCGGCTGTGAGGTGCAGGTACTACCAATATGTCGCACGAGGAAATAGTAGAGTCGTCCGAGAGTCTTGTTAGGTGCGGAAGGATAAGTCGCTCGCAACCTCAGACTTGAAGCCCGAGTGAGTCATGTGATTGGTCCATTGTTAGCCTAGGGTTAGGGTTCATACTGGACTGCGCTCTCCCTCGTTCTCGAGACTAGGCTTTGTGAAATTTATCTTACGATACTTGATCATACAAATTGCACGCTGCTTTTGAGTCCACCGAGCTATTCCAATGTATTACCAGGTATTGGAATGCCTTACAATAATCTGGCCGATCGTTGTACATTCAAGACATAGGTCCTTTAGGGACTCAGACACTACGTGTCAGTAACTCATAAGAGCCAATATATGCAATGCAATTTCACCATGTACCATATCTCACAAAAACCTAGACCGAGGGTCGTGACTTATGTAGGCCCTGAGTATATTTCACCCTTCCAAATGCATCGAGGCAGGAGCAGCTAAACGCCGGCGAGATAGGCCCCTTTCATTTGCGACTCTCTCAATGAATACCCAGTTTTCATAGCGGGAACCGTCGTCGTAGTAGCCCGAGGAGTTGTTGGGGAATCGCTACCTCTCAATGAGGAGAGCAGCTGAGGCCACGCAGGGCCCGCCCACAGTCGAGCCAGAATCAAGACCACTACAGTCAACGGTATGGCAACAACCCAAAACACCCATTGGTTGGTTTGCATGTCTCGAATGTCACTTGTGTTCATGCCCAAATAGCTCGCCACTGTAGATAGCGGAAGAAAGATGACAGTTACAATCGTGAAGACGAAGATTGCTGTTTCCTGCCGGTCCTTGTTCGCTAGAATTGACTCGGTACTCTGTATCTTGTCAGTAATCACTCTGAATGCGGAGGAGGGACCATAGCATTACAGTATCAATTAGGTTTTGGGCTCTGTTGGACAGCTCGTCCAAAGAATCCATCTTCTCGGATAATCTGGTTATACACTGACCCAAAAGAATGTCTTGCGGACTACTGTAGACAGATTCCTGACTAAGGAACCGCGAACCCCTACTTGAGGACAACTGTTCTTCTAGCATTCTAAGCACCTTGTCCTGCGAATCCATATGGCGCTGGAGAATGCGGATCTCGTCGATGAAGGCCGAAATCTTCCCCTGGAGAGATCTGTTCAATGGGTCTGTTCCGACAGCGAGTTCCTACAGTCATGTTTCAGCGTGTTTCACATTTGTAACATTTGGCAGGGTCCATAATCTATGTATCGATGCAACCTACAAGCTTGGCGTAGTATTCCCAATACACCGCTCTAGTCTTCGGATACTGCTTTGTGAACTCGTCGAGTAAAGAATGGAGCATAAAAAAGAGAATCCCCGTGGGTAGAACCGCCTCCAAGTTGCGTAGAGTAGATCCATCTTGCCGCTTCAGCATCTTTCTTCGAGCTGAAAGAAGCGCCCGCCGGCAGCTCTGTGACTGCTTATATGCCGATTCCATGTCCCGTGGAGACCAATATAGCATACAGAGAACGGCGTGGTACCAAGCTCTGACAAACTCCTGAGGTGTAACTGTATGTGTGGGATCTGGACCTTTGCCAGCAGATAGCTGATTCCGGAGTTGTTTTCCTAGCTTGCTAATCTCATCGAGGACATTGAGCGCGCTTCGAAGAGTCGATTTCGGTTTGGCGGGCCACACTGCCTATATAGATGAACAATTTTAGTACTATCCGAAGTCAAGGGTCAGAGAAACACACAGTCAAAGCCATGATAGCAGCGCCCCAGTATCGGGTTGCCATCGCCGTTTGCCATTGCACCGGCAAGAATATTTCAAAGACAGACTCAGCCAAGGTAGCGAAGCGAGTCTGCAGCAACTGAACTTGCTCCGAGTCAAAATTGGTCTTCTGGAGGCCTTTGAGGACACGGCCCATCTCCTCGAAGCTCTTTTCCACGGTGTTCTGGTAGGCAAGGCATGCTTTGGTGTCGCCGTTGCTTTGCATGGTCTCGTGCAGTCTCTGCATATATTCATCGATTTTTTTCTCTGTAATAACCATGCGAGCTCTTTTCGTTCTCATTGTTCGGGTCACTCCGTGTAGTGTTTGCCGGGCTGACTACTGCCCACAACAGAGCATAAAACTCTTTTCCCTTGAAGGAAGGGTTTACTACTCTGCGCGGAGGTGGGAAAGGCTGGTGGAATAAAGGCGATCTTTGTCTTGAATCTGTAGAAGTAATTGAAGGATTCTTGGGGCCTGTTTTGGAGTTCACTACCAAAGTTGGGTCAGGATTACTGTCGGTCCCCGTGGCGTCGGAACTGGGACTGGGACTGCGACTCTCTCGTACAGCCTCCTTTATAACAGTAAGTCGCTCAGTCGTCAATCCTCCTGTTGTTGACGGGCTGTCTAGCCGAAGATTAGAAGGACTGAAAGGGTGGTCTTCTTCAGCATCAAGGCGCTTCCTATAAACTCAATTAACTACCTTCGCTCGACGCAAATCACAATACTACGGCCCTTACCGACGGGCGAGAAGAATTCTCGTGGGCGCTTTTTTCGCGTGAGCTATAAGCTTCGGCCACTGTGACGGTGTTAAAATATGTCCTCTCCAATGGACACAAAAGATTTCCTCGAATCTAAGCGTAATATCGGAGAGCCGGCATGTCAATTTCTGCTCAAATGTCAGCGGAAAAGTATTTCAAACCGACCTTATATTCCCCTGATGACATACAAACCAAGTGTCACACTGATCTATTGGAAGCAGCCACAAACGATTCTCGTGCAGGGCCTGAAGAACCGGAGGTGGGATAGATGTGCCTATTGCTGGTGGACTCGGGGCTGGTAAATTCTTAACCGTTAATGATTCAGCTAAGATTTCTTCAGCCGAGAGGTCTTTGACACATGTGAGGACATATTCTGATTGAATGTGTAAGCGACAAGCAATAAATTCGGCTGACGGAAGAATCTGAAGATCTTACTATCGGCAATAACAAGGCAACACAGAGCTGACACGTGGAAGCAATAACCCTTTGGAATGTCCTGTAGATGACAAACAGTCTGTTGCAGGTCTCGCTGCTCGCTGATTGATGGATGATAGGACTGGAGCAGCGGCTGCGAGGGGTGCACATAACCTCCCTCAGGCAAGACTGTTGAGCTATGCTGTTCTAGCCTGAAATATGGAAGGCAACAAAAAAGATAGTCCCCATAGCCAGCAGAGACGCGGTCTAGTGCTGGGGAGCGAGTTTGATCTCTTGGCTTTGTGGTAACAGTTGGCTCCATACACCAGCCATTGTCAACATTTGCAGCTCTGATGGGCTTCTCATATTTAGTTGCAACTCGCTTGAGAAAGAGGCCAATGTTGTCGCTCTCTGCCCGAGTCAAGTTGGGAAGGGCAGTAGCAGTCTCCTTGAGAATGTTAGGCCTGGCATTTCACGAGAACTGGCGCCAATCATACCCTGAATTGGTGAAAATCCATTCTATCAGGATTAAGATGCCTGTCAAGGGCCATCAGCACTCTTTTCGTACTTGATTATTATAAGGACAAACTTACAACCACCGAAACAATGATGAACTTGGACCACTGACTTGCATCAACTCGCCGGCGACTACATCCGATCTATCTTCTTTATACCCGACATACTTGGAAGAACACGATCTGTGCAATCCGAGCATCAAAAGGCTTCCCCGGGTTACTGCTCAGCGGCGCTTCCGTTTCCTGTTCGAATATCCCGTTGCTAGCAAAGTCAACTTCGTCATCGTCGTCGGTACTCAATTCATCGACAAGCGAATAAATCTCGGCTCCGTGGCTTTCGTCCTCACTTGAGCTGTTGCCCAATTCATCCGCGTCATTCCAAGGGCGTTTGACATATCCTATAAAGGAACTATGGCTATTGCGATGGACTGTCACTCTTGGTGGATATACCCTATCATCACTGCGCGCGCGCGTGCTGGTCTTCTTCCAAGTAATTGCGACCCTGCCGTTGGGCGCGCTGCGACATCCTAAAGTAACCTTGGAAGCTTCAGTTGGCAAGCTGATTGTAGCGGTCAATTGCAGATATTTGAAAACCACAATCTTTTGAATGTACGTAGCATCAAACCAAGAGCGCGGCGGGGCTACTGTCAATGTATTTATCTTGAGTCTTCATCAGGCTGAGAAGGCACATCTGATTGCGTGTGACATGGTTGGACAGGGATTGTGCATGTACACATCACCACGAGTCAGAAAATCAACCTTGAGATCAAGCCGAGCCTCACTGCCATGGCAGTGCAGCTAAGATCAAGCAGGATAAAAACATGAGCATGAAATGTGGCTTCGGAACAGCCTTGGAAGTATGAATACTAGTAAGTTAGAGTACTTGCTGTATCCTTACAGTACTGTACTCAGACTAGAGCTTGCGTAAATTCAAGTCCTTGTGACTCGGACTTGAGAATATTGCTTGGCGCCATTGCGACCAGCTCCAAGACTCAAGCCTTGTAAGAGAACAATATCAATGCTGTCAATACCTAGAACACTCTTGAAATGTTTCCGAGTTCTAGGATGTAAGCAAGACGAGTTGTGAACTGCCGAAACGCGGAGCTGTCAAGAGTGCACTACTCCAGCTGTTGTTTCGGCTTGAGCGTGGGGAGCCCTGTCAATGCATGGCAGATGAATAATAGAATGCTACTCTGAGAATCATAAAAATGAATATCGTGGAATATCGTGAGAGTCAAGGAAACCTTGCAAGTAGCCAGAGCAAGTCCGTCCCGAGTGGGTCGCTCCTTCTCCCGGAAGACCCCCACGCCTTCCTCTCTCTCCCTCTTTCCATCTCTTCATTTCTTTGCAATCATCTCTCTCTCCTGTCCTTTCAACTACAGTCATCATTCCACTGGAGAGACCGTTGTTTCATCACTGATTTCATCCCTTCTACCATCATCGGCATGCCAATTCCTGTTTTCTCGGAAGAATACGTACGCAAGGGCAGCCCATTCCAACACGGCTCCTACTCGGTCCCTACTCGGTGGATACGTAACATCGCTTTACGTACTTTCTGATGGATACCTTGACAAGGCTCGACGAGATAAACACGCGTTTCATCCCACTCTTCGTGGGGAGCGCCCGAGATCCATGCCGGAAAGTCACACGGTCGTCTTTTACCGATGGCTTTTCGGCAGATTTTGTGTGAGTTCGGGTGATGTTCTCGGGGTATCCGGGGAAGATCCTTGCTTGATCCTCTCAATTTGCGGGATTCAGTCGTCCGTTGGTCTGGAGTCTGACCGCGGGGTTAGGTGTCCCCCCATGTTTTTACTCTTGCTTATCTATAGAATTGATATAAATTGGGGGCCCCGGATATTTTCTTCTGTCGTCGACCTCTACCTTCTTTTTGTTCGCACAATTTATTTTGTTCATCATATATAGGCAAAATGGACGCGGAACGGTCAAGTCTCGACAAGCAGCAGGAATTCATTGAAACCGAGGAAGCTGGTCCTTCCAAGCTTCCTGGCAATGATGAGACCGCCATGCCTCCAGCCCTCGCGGCTCTCAGCGAGGAAGAGTATGAACGCGTGAAGAAGTCTGCTGTTCGAAAACTCGATATTCGCATCATGCCTGCTGTTGTGTTGATGTATATTCTGAACTACCTGGATCGTCAGAACATCGCCAGTGCCAAGTTGGCCGGTTTGGTGCAGGATTTGAACATGACCAGTGTTCAGTACCAGACGGCCGTCAGTCTGTTGTTTGCCGGTTACAGTATGTCCTTCTCTTCCAGTCAGTGTAACTCCAACTAATAAATGTAGTCACCATGCAAATCCCCTCGAACATGATTGCCAGTAAAATAAAATGGCCCGGTATCTACATCAACATCGCAATGGCTGTGTGGGGAGCCATCTCAGCGTGCACCGCTGCGGTCAACAACTTTTCAGGTCTCGTAGCAGCGCGATTCTTCCTTGGAGTTGTCGAGGCTGCATTCTTGCCCGGTGTTGTGTATTACATTTCGCTGTTCTACAACCGACAGCAAATGACCCTTCGCACTGCCATCTTCTACTCTGGTTCCCAGATCGGAAACGCCGTCGGCCCATTGATCGCCATTGGCGTGTTGAACCTGGATGGTAAACAAGGACTTTCCGGATGGCGATGGTTGTTCATCATTGAGGGAGTGGTCACTATCTTCTTTGCGATTATCTTTGCAATGATCCTGCCTCATTCTTTACAAACAATTCGTGGATTCACTCAACTCGAGAGTGAGTTTTTACGGTACAACTATGCCAAGGATATTGGACAACAGGATCACATGGATGAGGCGAGTGCATGGAAGGGTCTTAAGCTTGCTGTCTCGGACCTGAAGACTTGGTTACTTCTGGCTACTTTGTGGGCTGTACGTTTACATTGACTTCTGGAATATATGGTTACTAACGTACTTAGACATACGTGTCCGCTGCTGTGGTCAACTGGTTCCCATCAGTCGTTGCTACGCTGGGATACTCGCGCAACACTACATACGGCCTTACTGCGCCTCCTTACATTCTCTCTTGTATTGTCATCAGTCTCGTCGGTTTCCATTCTGACAAGGTACGCTCTTCTCTCCGGAGTGAATGATAATGCTAACATCTCGCAGAAACAAGAACGATTCTGGCACGTTGCCATTCCACTTTCGGTCGCTGTAGTTGCAAACATTATTGCTGTCTCTTCCTTGAACACGGGCGCTCGATGTGTGTCTTCTTTGTCCTAAATATAGACTATTACTAACAGTGATATAGACTTTGCAATGATGCTCATGCCCGGCAGCTGCTACTCGGCTGCCATTGTCATCCTGTCATGGATCACTGGTACTCTGTCTCAGCCCGCCGTCAAGCGTGCTTCAGCTATTGCTCTGATCAACGCCGTCTGCAACACGCCTAACAGTAAGTTAGCTCTTTCAATGTCCTTCAGGCGTAAACTGACATCAACAGTCTGGACATCATACATCTACTACGGCGCTCCTCGCTACCTCGCCGCATTCTTGCTGAACATGTCCATGGCCGCGCTAGCCATTGTCTTTGCATTTATATTGCACATGTACCTTCGCCGAGAGAACGCCAAGTTGGACCGAGGCGAGGATCCAGGCAAGCATGGCCCTACTCTCGCTCAGCAGGCTGCTGGATTCCGGTACTTGATTTAATCAGTTGCAACCCCTGGTTTTGTATGAAATATGGATAGCACGACGTTTGGATATATACAGGGATGATAGATGATGTTAGATGATAGATATACCTATGAAGGACAATCAAATAGATATGATTATTATTGAGACTCATATCTTATAACTAGTAGTTATATCTATAGTTGGGACCTAACGCCGACCAGATGCAATATACAGATATCGACAATATCAACGCTATACCACCCACCATCCACATCCACATAACAATTCTATGTACACAGACAACTGTTCATCTCGTATCATCCCCTGTAGTGGTATAATAAATCCAACTCTTCAAATCCTCAATCCTATCCGGCGCAAACTTGACCGCCAAAAGCCCCATAATACTCAACACAACCACAAATCCCAACAAAAACATACACAACACCCTAATCAAGCGACTCTTGCGCGTTCTATACTCGTTGATTATGCCGCCTGCAGCCCTGGCGGAAAAGCCGACGATGCGGTCGTAGCCGAGCATGTAGTAGATCAGCCCGAAGAGGGCGAGAGTGTAACCGGAGACTTGTAAAGCGGACATGGGCGTGTGCCAGAGGATGAGGGATGAGATGACGATGAGGATATCTTTGAGAATGCCGCAAAGACGCATGACGAGGGAGGATGTTTTGCTTATCTATGTCGACAGTTAGCACAATCCAGATAAATTTTGAAGGGGGAGGGGGACATACGAGAAAAACAACAGAAATATTCAACGCAAACGCCACGACAGCATTAAGAACCAACATCCAAACACCAACATGCCAGACATCCTCCATCTTGAACCGCGGCAACTCCACCGCAGCAGCCACAGCGCCATTCATAAGCGCACAAATCGGCGCGAAATAGTACAGCGAAACGAGGGGGTCCATCTTAAATTCGTCAGATGATAGCAGGCGTTGAACCATGACGAGCCGGATCGCCTCAAACACGATTCCGCCGATTTGAAACAATACCCCGATAACGACGAAATCGACTTCGCCGAAACAGGCGATCATTACCCCCAAGACGATTATGCAGACGTTCATTAGTTGCCGGAAGTTGTACGGTTCGAGTTTGAAGGCCCATGTACAGAAGAGGATTACGACGGGGGTTGTGGACTGTCATCAAATCAGCACATTCCACCCTCTCTCATGAAATATAGAGGGAAGGGAGAGGAGTACCTTGAGCATCTGAATAAACGGCACACTTAAATACAAATACGTCACATTTCCGCATATCAGACTCAGACTGAAAAACACGCCTATCGGGACGATGGCGCGCAGGTATACGCGTCCGGTCATTTTGACTCGTTTCCGGCCGTCAAGAAGAGTAGTAAAGCGGGCGAGGAGTTGGGTCATTATCGTGGCGAAGGTTAGGTGCCATGTTGTTAGGATGATAGCTGTTGCATGTCAGTGGGTTAATCGGCAAAGCTGGGATGGGAACGGGGGGACGAACGGTATGCTGTGATTATGTTAGCTAATTTTTATTCCCAATAGATGGAGAGGAGAGACTGACCGAAATGCCCGTATCCAAGGACTTGTTTATTAAATAGAATCAATGTCGAACTTAACGCAATCCATGCTCTGTCCCGGGTCAGTCGTCAGCCTTCAACCCATATACATCGGGTTACGTGACTAACATAATAAAGAAAGCCGGATGCAAACCCTTCCTAGGCTCATTATTCCCTTCATATTGAACAGGTTTCTCAACAGTCGGCAATGTAGGGTCCAAACGGGCTGATTCTTCGTCGATGTCGGCGGTCATGATGCCGCTTTTTCGCGAATAAAGGAGTGGATAGAACGAATGTCAAAGAGAAAGGAACGAACGATAATGTGTAATAACGAACGAATGAATGTATTTTACCAATCAAATGATCTCAAATTGTGTGTCGTACAGTGTATGGTCTGAAGCTACACTCCAGAATCCATCAACTACCTGTACAAAATTCAAAATACGGAGTGAACCCGAAAGTGAAGGAACTGGAACCAGCCCAACTACTTGGCCTGGCCTGACATGACAAGGACTCAGCCGCACATATTAGCGACTTTACGTACAGCGTACGTACATTGGTACAAAGGGGTCGAAAACAAATGTGCCAACGCCATCGGTGTACACATACGAGGACGGCATTTCCTCTAAACTTTTTGCGGCTCAGATCGAGGCTCCATCCGAAATCCATCTTACTAACCGGATGTAGAATGGCGGTGCGCGTGTGGCGGCGGTGATTGGATGATTGGATCTCCAAGAGCAGTTCATACAGAGCAGGTCATCCAGTCTGACCTTTCTCATTGGCTCGTTTTCAGGATAAAAGTCAAAAATTAAAAAACGCTAACACACAACTGTTAGCTGAATTAACAGTCCTGAGTCGTGTGTTGGTAAGCTAAACGCATCCGGAGTTTTCGGATGGCCAAGCCCAGTTTTTCAGCCATGCCAAGAGAATCAGCTTACTTTTGCAGCCAAAGTGAGACACAGGATCAAGATGATGGGGCTGACTGGAGCCAAGCCTTCAAGTCGAGGGCGATAGTGTGCTGATTAGATGTATTTTACGAGTAGTAAGTACTAGGCTCTATTTTCATTTTGCATGACTAGATGACTTGGGTTGTGGGTAATTTATGTATGGCTTGTATTATGGTTCTGGTCATTACCTGGTAAATACGGATTGGTCAGGTACCGCCCTATCATGTATTATTCTGTCCGAATACCAATCAAGTTGAATCAACAGACATCACAATGATTCAATGTCGGATTGCACTGCCGACCGCCAATCATCAGCTTCCCTTCCTTGGAGAGATACTCTGTGGGAAAGGGGTATACGTAGTCTGTGTGTAAATGCCTCATGGGTAGGGGCTTGAAAGAAAGTTTGTGGAATTCGTACCTGCATACATATCGCTTCGAAATTGCACTCTCTCAACGAGAGTGATGGTGAGAGTGTGGGCTCGAGATTACTCATATTATAGGTATTTGGACTCAACGACGTCCCTTGACTCGAACGTCTTCGTATTCTCAACGCGTCAAACCAGGACAAAACACTGGAAACCTCTGCACAACACAATCAAGGGTCTAACATGGGAATTGTAGCTGAGAGCAAAGCAAAGCCTTATTCAAACAGCTTCCAAAGTACTCCTTGGATAAGAGAATCAACGGTGTAGTAGAGATTCTCAACTCAAATTTCTGTAATTGGTTCTCTTCTTCATGACTGGGGACGGGAGTTGAGACTATCCGTAGTACATATGCCCTGTATCTCGCAGCATTCATCTTAACCATATCTACATGTAGTGGCGCAAACCCTAATAATCACGGCCTCCATGCCCCAAGGCTTATACCTAGGGCTGTGGGAGGTATGAGAGTATTCTCAGCTACATCTCACATCTTAACAAACATGCCTTGTAGCTCTTACCAAGACTACTGACAGATGGATGCGGATGTCTGTACAACTACACAATTCGGTCCCTCGAGAGTCAGAATCCATAATCACTGTCACCCCACCTTTGCCTTCTTCCCGAGTCAAGGCATTGCAGCTGACTTGCATACTTCTACGGATCCATGAGTAGTAAACTGTTGGTACAAATTACCATGTTATTGGGTGCAGGCTAACAGCTTCGCAATGGTCGAGTTTAACAAAACTTTTACGGAGTCTTACGACTAGACCGTAGCAAACGGCTCACGCAAGACGAAAGCGATGCGCATGCCGAGGAATGGGATTGTGCTGGATTCTGTCGAGCAGAAGAATCTCGTCAGCCGCATGATGCCTTGGAAGAATCCCCCCAAAATTGTAGCCAGTTAGAGTTGTGTGTATGATTCATGTTCTCGTACGTGGTTGTAAATACCAGAACAAACCCGTTGTCTGTAATACGAATACAGGCTGCCAAGAGGACCAAATACCTTGCATTGCACCACTTATCTTGCTATCTTCTAGACCCAGAACGGGACAATGTGATTGCGGCTGGTTGGCTGTTTTTGACAAGCAAGATAAACACTGGGCTGTTATTGGGTGCTAACTGGGACTAGCGGGCAGCAATTTCAGAGGACTCATGGTGGCGCTTTAGGGGCTCAAGATGTCTCTTTTTTCTGATGCGAATAATTCTGGCGAAGTCGAGTAATGGGCAGTATTAGATATTAACCATTTTGCCTAGCAATTCATGCATTTCGTCAGTTACAACGTCTACAATAACCACGCACCATAAGTACGCATTGTATTATTATTGTATTATTGAACAGATGAACGCGGAACGTGATCTTCCGTGGCTTCCGCCGTCAGCCGAGCCTCTGATTGGCTGGTCGGTGCTATAAAAAGCAACTTGCACAACTTGCATTGCCTGTACCATAATATTACAACGACTGTGTGTGTACTGTGTACGGACTTTTACACCCCCGTCGCTGCGTAATTTATTACTCCGTCCTCTCTCTTTCGGCCTCATTTTCCTTACTCCATCCAGCCCCTCTGCATCTGACATTGATGACATCCTACTGAGTCTCGATCGTCTCTCGTTATGCGTTACTAACCCTGCGTACTTTTCGATAATTTGTCTCACCCTTTCATGATCACGCTCGTTTAACTTCCCAGTCTTTCGTTTCGCTCCACCCGTGATTTTTGTCTCATCCCTATTCGTTTTCGGCCACCTCCATCTTACTAGATGAGTGCCATGTCGCGCAAAGCGGAGTCATTTGATTTCATGGTATGTTCTGTTTTTCTGTCGCTGGTCGATCGACCTCTTCTGTACAAGTCTTCTCGAGACGAGATCTAATAAACCATGGCCATGCAGTTTCCAACTCCTGAACGAAGGCGCAGACTGCCTGCAAACTGTCGATGGCCACTATCCATCGCCCTCGTGGCCATCACGCTGATCGTCATCTTCTTCGCATATCATAACCCATCTCTGAGTGAATCGAATATTCTATCGTACGTGCTATTGAACATCCCTTGCGTCGACACGTGCTGACCGACATACAGAGGCTCTCTCGAAGAAATAAAACCATCCTCCGATTCTCATCATGGTGACCTGAACCGCTTAATTGCGCAACTCTACAAACCGTTCCTGCACCCCATCGACGCTGAAGTATTTATCGGTGAGAATGAGGTTGAATACAAGATCGCTCAGAACCCGCCTCGATTCACAAAGCCGCTCGGCCGGAAGATTCTCCTGCTTGATGTTGATACTCGTGCGCTGAATGGAGAGGGCGGTATGATGAATGAGCATGTTGATTATCATTCTCTGTCGTCGCATACTGCGGGCATGTTGAGTCATTACTTATATGGTATGTTCTTAGAAGTTAAATTTCAAGTTGTCTGCTGACCGACCAGCAATGATTCACGGCTACGAGTACAAATTCATCCAAGCCCCCAGCTACACCGACCGACACCAGACCTGGGTCAAAGTTCCCATGATCCGCGAAGCCCTCAAAACATATGATTATGTCGTCTTCATGGATGCGGACGCTGTTTTCCACTACCACCACCTCCCGCTCGAATGGCTCTTCAACCATTGGAACGTCACCGAAGAAACCATGCTTGCCATGGCCCTCGACCCAGACACAGACTTCAACCGCGACGAGCACGGCAACGTCAACCTCAACACAGGCTTCATCATCGCCCAGGCCAGCGAGCGCACCACTCAAATGTTTAATGTCTGGGAGGACTGCGTGACCGACGACAAATACGCAAACTGCTCCAAATGGCGGTACGAATGGAGCCACGAACAAGCCGCTTTTAGCAACTACCTCCGCTACGAATACACCCGCCCCAACGAAGTTATTTCTCTGCCCTGCGCCGAAGCGAATGGATACCCCAGCAAAGCCGAACTGGGTTGCACTGGCGAATTTGTGCGTCATTATTGGCTTGATAAGGGTGCTACTGTCGGCGCGCTGCAAGACGCTGTTACGCAGTACGCGGCCTTGAGGTTACACGATCAATTCCATAGACAGATGGAACACACCGTTGTCAATGCGACGGGCACCACGTTGCCGTTGAAGGATGGAGAGACGGTTGCTGTGTAACCTTCCTCTCTCCTCCGAAATATACATAACTTCTCTTCTTGCTGTCATATGATATGACAATTTATCTTACAGCGTTTGGTGTTGAGCGATGGAGATAAGGAGTCGATATTAGAGGTTTTCTGTCTTTGTTGTCATTGCGACTCGATTTACGTTCTCTTTTCTTTTCAGTGTACATATTGATAACCAAACATATATTAGAAGGCGACGATATATATTCTTTAATGAGCCATTTGATTGTACATTCCATCCATTCCTCCAGATGTCATACTTTGTGATGACTTGACTATGTATCGCTATATAGGAGGCTATCTACCCAATATAAATAGTAAAACCCTCATCCAACCCCCTATCCATATCCACCTTCCTACCATACCCTCCCTTCGCAGATCCTAGCGGACTCTGCGCCTGCCCATCTCCCCACGCGATGGCACTGCCCTCGCCCAAAACAGTAACCTCCTTGATTTTAACACCAGCCTCATATCCAAACCTACCACCGACGCTCAACTTCTTCGTCGCGCCATCATATTCAAATAGAATCTCACTCGTGTTACTGCCCGTATCAACGCTCTCCCCATCATCAAGCCACAACCGTCCAGCCGCTTTTCCGTTCTCGTCGGGGGCAACAATCAACTCAAAATCGAGCTTGCGGAGTTGCGTAGTCGTATTTGCGCCGTCGACGCGCAAGGGGATGATTGTGCCGCTGCGGATGTGTACTGGTATTGAGGAATAGGGGATGTTGTGCAGTGTTAGCCATTCTCCCTTTTCTGCTTTCGCTGTTTTCTCGTTCTCGGTTGAGGAGGAAGAGGTGGAGCCGATGGTGAGTTTTTCACCCGTCCAGAAATCGTACCATATCCCCTTTGGCAGATAGAACGTGACGCTTGTCGACTCGTCGTCTGTGACGGGCGAAATGAGCAGAGCCGAACCGTAGAAGAATTGTAACTCGATATCCAGTGTCACGGGGTCATTGGGGAATAAGTAGAAAAGAGGGAGGATGGTACTCGGCGTCCCATCGACAGTCTGATAATGAAACTCCGTGTAGAAATAATCCAGCAATTGATACCGCGTCTTAATCGCGTCTCTGGCTGCGTCAGCGACTTGAGGCCAGCGATAAAATTCCTGAAACGGCGCGGTGATGTCGGCATGGTTTCGATAAAAAGGGTACCATGCCCCCAGGACAGCCCAGCGAGTACACAGAGTCTCCCACGTCTCGAAGTTGAAGCCGCACACATCAGCGCCGATGGTGGGCATTTGGAATATGGCGGCGAATTCGATGTTTTGTCGGATGGAGATGCGGTAGTGGTCCCAGGAGGAGATGTTGTCGCCTATCGCTTTGTGTTAGCATGAGTAGGGATAGTTTCAGGGGAGGGATGCTACCGGTCCAGTGGCCTGATCGCTTGCCATCGCCTGCAAAGGAAGAGCGCGAAATGATTAGCGGACGTTTGTTGGGTCGGCGCTCTAACATGGCGTTGCGTGTTGCTTGCATCATGCTCGATGCAAAGAGGTTTTTGGTATCGTAGAATGCATATCCGCCATATTGATACCTGTCGGTGAATATTGTACCGCCGTAAATGATTCCATCGACGGTGCCAAGTGGGTAAGGAGGATTCAGCAAATTCCTTCCGGGCAAGCCGATCCGTTCTCCGCTGGCGGATCGTTTGCTTATACTTTTGGCGCTGGGTGGTTGCAAATCGTCTGGAAATCCGGGCATCTCACGCCACGAGTCGCGTAATGGTGGTGGGGAGGGTGGAATACCTGCGGCCTTGGACCAGGCTATTGCGTCTTCGCATGGATATGGGCAGAAGTTCGCGGGCTGTCAAGTTAGTTGATATTCTTGCTGTGAGGGAGAATGGGAGCAAACCTCATTCATATCGATCCAGATCGCATCCACGTCGACACCTGTCTTTTCATCAAAAAACGACAAGATCAGACTGCTCCAATACTCCTGTGCGTTTGGATGGAACCAGTCCACAAACGCCGTGGCACCAGACCACATGCCTGCCAGAAAGACAGAGCCATCGTTGTTCCTAAAATAAGCCTCGCTCTCCATGAGTTTGTCGTATGTGGCTGGGTCATCTACTGAAATAGGTGGATCGACCATGACTACGTAGTGTTGGTCATGGTCATGCAGATAGTCAACAAGCTCGCGCACTTTGTGTAGAGGGAAACGCTCGGGATCCAGCGTCCAGGTACGGCGTAGATTCACTATACAGTTAGCTCCCGTGTCAAGAACAGACGCGGAGTACTAACTGTAGTCAATGTCGGACCATATGGTCTCAACAGGGATATTTGCTTCGGAATAGTTATACACCATTTCAGCCACCATCATCACATCTTGATATCCGTATTTACACTGGTGGAATCCATACGTCCAGTATGCTTGCTCAGCGGGCTAGATTGCATCAGTATCATTATGTATCATAGGTTAGATAGTACTCACCGCACCAACGACCTCTGCATATTGCCGTCCAACATCAAACGGACTAGGACCAGCAAAAAAGTAAAAATCCAAAACTCCTCCGATCAAATTGTATTCCAGGTACTGCTGACCCTTGTCGGTTTTGCTGATGAAAATATCCATGCCATTGCTACTGGCAATGTAGACTCCATGTGCTTGCCCATCCCTCATTTCGAGGTATATCGGATGACTGCTGTATAGATTCGCGTTTTTGGGTAAGAATGCATCTCCCACGTTGTAGATAGTCCTCTTGTAGTCAGTCGTTTGACGACGGAATGAATCTACATCTTCACCTAGCCCATAGATATACGGATCTGTTGGCATCCAGGTGCGTAGATGGACAAATTGGGGTTCAAAGATAAGCGGATTAGCAGATGTGTCGAATAGGGTCTCATTAGTATCGCTCCGTTGCACTGTGAATGAAAATGGTGATTCCGTGTAGGAGAATTTGAGTAATGGATCTGCTGTTTCGTTGCTTCCTTGCGGGAAGGAAAGTACTTCAGGCGGGATTTGATACACGTCTTCTGCGGCATCGTAGATTTTGACGTGAAGACGGCCGTCTGTTCGGTCAGTACATGTGAATATTGAGAAATGAAGATGTGTACTAACCACTTTGATATTCGACCAATAACTTCAAATCTTCAATATCAGGCCCATATACATTACACGGTTCACCGGCTAGCTGCAAACTTGCGGTCAGGGAAGATGCCGTCTGTGCGACGTGTTTCAGCTCATAGCCAGGACAGCGGGATAGATCGGCTATTGCAGAGGTTGGAGACGTTGATGTCGCTGTGGACGATATAACTCCTGCTACACCGGCCAGTGTCTTGAAAGATGTCTGGTCAATGACATCCCGTGTATACGTCGCCCATTTGTTGAGTGAATCGACCAAATGGGCGAAGTAGGTCGATATGGGAGGCATGTTGCCTAATGCGGAATGATGCTACGTTCAGGAAATATTGCGAGTCCATATACAAAATAACCTTGTCGAGAGAAATTCCGTGTTTTCAAGAGTGAGGTGAGAAGAAAGAAGGAAGACGACGACGTCCGGGGAGAGCCTCAGGTACCTGTCCATAATGCGGGGGGGCCGAACGCTATAACTTAAACAGGCTAGATGGTTGGTGAATACACAGCTATGATTGGCCAGGTCACAATCAGATGAATTGGAGAAATGATGTCACAAGACCACGATCAATTATGGATTAGAAAGCGATATAAATGCAGAGAGCAATCTAGTACTTGACCAAGTTGAGGTATTAGCGGGATGGTCAAGTATGTTTACTATCGATGGATGTTTGGACTCAACAGAGTAGTAGCGTGCAGTACCGAGCGATAGTTATATATTTCCGCTGATATGACGTACTATGTAGTAGGTGCGCGTGACCCTGCGCCACGCGACATTATTGACTACGACTCCACATCAATTGATGCCAACAGTTGTATTATCTACCTACATAGGTAGGCAGTTCACTACATCAAGAGTTCCAGATGTCACCAGTTGACGTGCACGAGTCAGGTAATGGACAATTTCAAGGTATAGAAACTTAAGCATGAGACAGTGTATGCTAGCATGAAGTATAACTACATCGTAGGTAACTTATGGCTCAGATATGACTCGTTTGGCACACTATCGGTTTCCGAAAAACAGATATAAGCCCGGAGTACCTAGGTAGACGACAAGAGAAATCCAAGATATGATTGCATTATTGGTTTACGGATTAGTGTTATCTGAGAGAAGGATATCGTACTGATATGTACTAAGGAGAAAGCAGCCAGAAATCACCAGTGAAGGCCGTCAGTTAACCCGAGTAGGGTAGAAAATACCTGAATCTGGGAGAACTCACGCGGGGCCAGTTCCCTTCCTTGTCTGATGCTGAGTCCGCGTCTCAAGTCAGCGTGCGCCAGAGGTACGCACGTACAACTGACAAACAAATTTTCTACGGTTAAATCATATCACACAGCCCTCATTCTGCATTCCAACTTGAAATACCACGCTTTTTTTGCCCGGGCAAAGTGGAGATCAATATCCCTATAAGCAGTAACTGATACTTCTTGATCTGTTCTCGAAGGCTGAAAGAATGTGGGTTAATGTCCCAAGATATCTTGTACTACGCAACGATCTCGGATGAGATTGCATGTTCCGAGTAAGGCCGTACGTGGTTGAATGAGGGGGCCAATGTATACCATTTTGGAAGCTAGGACGGTATTGATTTACATTATCATTAGCTCAACTTCGAAAATCCTATCCTTCCATAATTACATAGCTGACATTGGTAACCTCCGGATGCACAGACCCCGAATAAGTAACCATTAA
The DNA here is from genome assembly GCA_022814505.1 of Talaromyces liani. Classification (NCBI taxonomy): domain Eukaryota; kingdom Fungi; phylum Ascomycota; class Eurotiomycetes; order Eurotiales; family Trichocomaceae; genus Talaromyces; species Talaromyces liani. The sequence continues at coordinate 129,910 of JAKLNL010000046.1, forward strand.
TAAAATAAGCGAAAAACCACCTTGTTGTTTCCGTCCCAACTGTTTAGAAATTGTTTCCTCTGCTTCAAAGCTCTCTCATTGTTTTGCAATATCCCGGCCTATTCAACCCTGTTAGTTTCCAGAACTGCATTTTTCAGAGTCACTTCAAGGTCTATAAACTTACGGAAAGCGGCACTCACAAGCGTTGGGCCTAGTGCAATCTTGTTGAATTACGACCTCCTGCGGCGAACCCATGACCATGTTCTTTAATGTAGTCAATCGAGTAGAAGCCTCATACATAAAATGAGTCGGGGACAATTGGAATGCAAACACGCAGGCCACCAGGCCTATTAAGACGATTCGGAGGATTTGGAGCATTTCAATGAGTGTTGGTTTCCCTGATAAGATTGTGAAGAGAAAAATGAACAGGCCTGACACCTGATTTGTTGAGCTAGCTTCGAGAATTCTGTAGTCAAAAGGCAGAATATCAGACATGAAAAACACAACTCATATCTTTCCTTCCATATCTTTCCTTCTCATGTTCATGGGGAATTCACACTTTATGTAGAGGACTACGATTTTTCAGGTCGCCTAGATAGTCCACATATCTTGAAACAACTTTCAATGGTCTTTCCGGATGCGTCCATTTGTTTCATGCTTGGGAAGGTTTTCTATCCTCCATCGTCTGTTCTATCAGAGATTGCACAACCAGTACTAGTTTTGATCACAGGTTACTTTATGTGGTTTCGTTGTATATTTCTTTTTTTGCTTGAAAGAATTGGCAAGGTATGCCTTACAGGATACTTGATGCTGTGCAACAGATGGAGAATACATAAGCCACCTCTTGGAACTTGAGCCTCGTATCCCTTGATGCGGGTCTTATATGCATTTGTCTATAGACCCTATACGTATCATGTATGAGGTTTTAAATATAGAGGGACTCCATAAAGAACTCCGGTATATCTTTGCCTGATAGAAATCGTGAACCTAGTTCCTATTCGTCTAGTTTCAAACAGTTATAGTATATAAGCCGTGAACATCTCTATATGGTGGAATATATCCATCCGTTTTCTTCCAAACTATCTTTGCTTCCAAGGTTTTTTTCTTCTTCAGCTTCAGAAAGTATCAATGCCTTCAAATTCGATTTCGTCCATCCATACTGCTTTCAGTCATCAAATATCTTCTGAGCCCCAGAAATCACACGATTCTGAACTACAATCGATCCCAGAGACTACGCAGACTGAGCCATATGACAGGGCCTTGCGGACTCGTAATATCTGCGCTCTGGCAATCCTTCTCGGATGGGTGGTAGCCATCTCGTCTATAGGGATAGGTATTCACATTATCCTATCTTGGACACCGATAGATCCTTATTTCTTTGGCAAGGAAGTCTTACTTGGCACTGGAATCTTTTGTTTTGGTCCAGAATACCCCCTGAACATGAACGTTTGGGGCCACAAGGCTTATTCTCTGCCAAAATACGTCCCCGACCTGATTACTCTCGGCCTAACAACGGCAATTACTGTCCTCGTCGATTCTATGAGCTATGTACACTCGACAACACTCAGATGGGCTCTGGTTCAAGAAGACCGGCTTCGGAAGAACTCCAACCTTCGGCTGTTTACAAGCGCCAAGTCACATTTCCCGAACAAGTGGTACATCAATATTATTTCCATACTATCCTTATCAATTCTGTATGGGGGCATGGCATTACTTGTGACCGAGGCAGATATCCTTTCACTGTGTAGTCAGGTCACCGAACCAGTGCCACGTATTGAGAAGGGGATTCTGGTGTTCAACGGCTGGGGGATTATGACTTTAGGTGCTGGTCTACTCCTACAATCTGTCATATGCACTTGTTCTCTATACAAAAGTGGCATAGTTCTTACCTGGAGTTCACATCCCGTGATCAATGCCAGGGCATACTATTGGTGGAGGTCACGTTCGGATAGTCTGGATGACTTGAATATTTGCAAAAGCACATCGCTGACTCCAAATGTTAACGAATCTCCAATTTCACCGGTCCGTGATAAGCCTCGTATGGAGCCCACTCCATATCCAAACTCACCAGACAAAGGAACCCTGTCATCTGTGCAGTCCCCGACGGAGTCACCAGGCTTGTCACCCTCCCGGCCCCAAGCAAAACAGCAATCTATGTTATCAACACTATCTAGAGCTTGTACGATCCGATATATTGTATGGGCATATTTTGGAGCGTTTGCCATCTGGTCCCTTGTATTGGGAACTGCTGGTTCCGCAACGGATCGGTTAGTCCCCAGTGATACAATGGCAAACGGCACAAACAGCTCTTGGGGAAGCTCTGCAATTGTTGAGGTTGAATACCCTGGCGCTGAGAGTTTCACATATCGACACGACTGGATAGGTCTACTCATTCAGATTATAGCACAGTCGTTTATTGTACTTGGTCTACACTGCATCGAACTTATCGTCAACGTCTCCAGGGACGAATCTTGTTGGCGAAAGGCAGCGCCAGTGGGCGTGGAAATGAAGGGTAGCGCAATAATGACATTCATATCCAGTTGGCAAAGTATGACGCTTATGATATTGAAGTCCGTCACACAATGGGTATTTGGCAAAGCTTTTACAGCTGATATCTCGGTGATCATGTCACTATTTCCACTCATAACGATGGCTGGTCTTTTTATCTTGTCGGCTATTTTCACAGAGTATCTAATCAGACGCAAGCCCAAGGGTTATCAGCCTACCACTTACGGTGATATATGCAGACTCGCTCGATTTATTGATGAATGGGATGATACGCGTATCTTCTGGGGCGATAAGGGGGAAACTGGCAATGGAGTTCGTCGGGCAGGAACAGCCAGTCATCGTTTATGTGATGTTCATCCTGATACTCCCTATATTGGCCTTTCTTGAGCAAATCAATGATAGTTCTTATCTAATAATACTCTGCTAGTACTTTTCTCACGGCCTTCAAATCGAGCCGATGCAACACATGTTTATCAGTAGGCAGTGTTGTTACCCAATTACTTCGTGGGATATCTCTCTGCTTGCCTTGCTTGTTCAAATCTAGATCCGAAGTCAGTTGTCTCCAAAGAAGTCTTAATAGTTATACGGAGTGTTGTGTAAAAGTTCGGTTCTTATCTTATTCTATGACGGGTTTGGTCACGTTAGGGCTATTTTCACGTAACCCTATATATGGATTCCCTCTTCCGACGCATTTGGGTGGGGATAGGAAGATGCGGCGTTGGTAATCCGCTTTCAATATTTTTTAAATATTTTATATGATTGAAGATTACTTTGAACCTTTCACGATTTCACTATATGCAGTTAACTTTCCCGTGCATTGATGTGGTCTGGCAGTGGTGGTTCTATACATAGTACAGCAGACTTTCGTACGATGAGTCCATCCTCGTATATCTTCTTGCATATTGGCTCATCGTAGCCATAGAACACTCCGGAGTTGACCTTTTCCCCAAGGAATCATTTAAATGCGTTCATAGCGTATCTAGAAATAAGTCCAAGTTCGGATCCAACTTTTTCGAGAGGGACTTTGCGAGATCTGACTGGCTCAGTCTATTATGACTAGGATTATCTGTTGGGACAACCATTTAGACCAAGAATGAGGCACATACTAGATAATTTTCAGTATACCAACTTGTTCAGGCATGCGTATACTAGCAACAGCGATTTAGAGATGTGTAAAGAGCTTAGCAGAGACTTGATGTTATCGTGTATATGTGGCACTGTCCTACTATGGCTAATGTATGGGGTGAATATGTGATCATATTGAAGACAAGTATGCTTATCTAATGGCCTGGATTTTTGAACCAATTTACTAGGCAACATGCTAACCAAACAAGAGAACGGAGGTAAACCTTGGAAGCATCCTAGGCTGGATCTTGATATAAAAAATCAGCTCAAAACCTTACAATCATAGAGAATTCCCAACGGGGTAATAGTTTCGCTATGGTTATAACCAGGATTGAGTCCCATGATCTGCCCCACCGTCACTTTATATGCCGTCGCAAAATCCTGGAGCGTTCCATAAGTCAACCTAAAATCGGTTATCGTGCATGCAGTATTTTCGCAAATCGGGATCTTGACCGTTTCTCCCGTCTGCAGAACCTCGTATGGACCGGGGTGAAGGGCCGCAATATGCCCCGTTTGGGCCCCTAAACTCATGATGGATTCGACAGTAATATTAAAGCGTTCGTTTGCAATTTTTTGGATTGTGTCGCCGGGTTGGATTGTGCAGACATGCGGACCACCGTAGATGCATGTATTCTTTGTTTGGGTATTGTTTGCGCTGAAACAACAATAGTAATCTGGAAAGGTGGCTCTGGCTGGAATCCGAAACACTTCGCCGGCATAGATGAAACCAGGATTTGAAAGCAAGTTCAATCGTGCAAGGTCACATTCGCCTACGTCGTAGTGTGCCGCAAGCGTGGCGATGGTGTCGTTTGCCTGTACTGTGTGGGTAATATTGCTTGCTGTGATGTTCAAGTTGATGACACTACCAGAGCTTGGAAGACCTAGAATAAATTGCCATTAGTGAATTGCTTATAGTAGAATATGACACCAGTATATCAAGGACCTCTTACTGTCATATGAAACCGAAGATGGAAGAGCGGCCGAAGTGGCTGCGAGACCGAGGAGCAGAACGCTCTTGAGTCCATTCATGATAGTTAGCGGATTGGGATATGGTCATTTAGTAATTTGATCAATGGGTCAGTGTTTTCGTCTTAACTCGGACAATAATTTATGAACAACTAGAAAACCACAAGATCATTTGCGGCCATTGTCTCTGCTTTATAGTTTTACCTCATGGTCTTAAGAGAGCCATTCATGACTAGAACTGTAGGGGAACGCCGCCTCGTCTCCAATTAAACAAATATTTCTTTCAATTTGATGCTGCTTAGTTTCGAATTGTTAACTCACGCTTGTTAGAAAGCCGCACTCGACCGCGTAGCACTGGACTGAGACTCACCTGAACAGGGGTACCCTGTTCAGAAGAAAACGTTTTATACCAATTATTACGAGCCATGAAGCCTCTTCCGCGGGATTTCACAATTTAATATTTGGGGTAACATGGGGATCGTGGCATAAATCGGGCGGAAAGAGACCAGAAACCAGTTGACCCTGAAGTCAAGCCATGATTTACTTGAATGGGGTATTGATGGTCACACCAGCTTGTGGAGGTATTATCGTCCTAATTTAGCAATGTCGGACTACATCTCCCCTCTGGGAGGAGATGATTGCTGAATTTGAGTTTGCGGGCGTGAGAGACATACTGAAAATCACCGGGTGGGTACATGCTCTTTGATGCCATTTCCCCCGTTTGTTACTTTGTTCGATGCAAGATAAACATTTCATCTTCACTCTTCATGAAATCTCGATACATGCTAAATCCATGCCATATATTCTATCAACGATAATCAAACGAATAGAAACTTTCCTAGTCTATTAAATAGATCATTCATATAACCACACAGCAACTCTTCGCGGATCCTTATCCATCCTCGGCGAATCCTTCTTCAATTGATTCGGTCCTCGCTTTACGTATTGTCCGTCGCGAAGCTTTCCCTTGATCTCGCCATTGGCCCACATCACTTTGCCGCGTAGGATGGTGTATCGAGGCCAATTGGTGAATTCTTTGCCCTCATAAGGGGTGTCTATGAAACTTAATATTTAAAACAGATGTTTAGAGCAAAGTGAAGGAAATCCTTACAGTCGACGTTGTGGTGTAACATGGAATTGGTGAGGTTGAATGGTTTGAATGATTCCTCAGGGTGCCACTAGAGGTTATCAGTATGCATTCGACATATAATCTGGTGATTGGGAGGCTTACAATGACTATATCGGCATCAGAGCCAGGCTGTATAGCCCACTTGTTAGTAATCACGACTACAGAAGTTGATCCGGGAAACCACTTGCCATCAATGCTCCCTTCCTGGGATACAATCCATACTAGGGCACACAGTTAGACTTATAAACATCTTTGATACGGATGTTTCCAACATACCAACTTAGCAGGATTTGTAGACGTTAACTCTACAAACTTCTGCGGCGTAATCCGTCCCGTCTGCAACGCTCCCGTATAAAGCAACGATAACCGAGTCTCGACACCAGGGATACCGTTGGGGACATGTCGAAATGCACCACTCTTCCGTAAGAGTAAATCTTTCAGTTCTTCTCCATGGCAGTCGTGGTTCTCCCCTTCCATGCTTGGTGCGTGTTCGAGCACACCGGATGGTTTTCCGCGAGGCTGGTCGTAGCGGAAAGGGCAGTGGTCAGAGGAGTAGATGGTGAAGGTGCCGTTCTGAAGGGATCTATAGTGAGGCTGGTTAGATATCTATATGCTATCCCTAGTACGAATGAAACTTACACAAAAAGCTCTTCGTGGTCAGTTGTGTCTGGTGGAGGAGGTGGTGAGCAGATCATCTTGCTGTTTTCGAAGCATGTGGGAGAATGAAAACGTTTCTGTTAGATATTAACCCGGAATAATCAGCTAAATGTCATTGAGTTGTCGGCTTACAAGATCTTCCCATGTGAGATTGAAATATTGCGGGCATGTCTCTGCATAAACTGGAATTCCCATAGTCTGTGCCCGTCGTACATTGGCCGCTCCAAGCTATGCACTATGTCAACTACTGAAGTAAATGCATACATTAGAAAGATATGAGGTCCTACTGCAGAGCCAACATGGACAAATAGAATAGGGTTCTGAATCAATGTTGCGAGTGAAATGGCTCTGTTGGTGGCTTCGCCTTCTGCTATCGGTGGACGGGACAGAGCATGATAATACGGTGCTAGACGAAATTGAGCAAGCTGTTCAAATTCTTGTTGATATGGGTGATTACTCACCGACCATTCCTTTGGCTTCGAGCTTATCTGCAAACAAGACATCAGATATTGCTGTTTGAAATATAAACGATAAGGACTTACCAGTCAACCAGCCGATCATATCGCCGTTTTCTGCGTGAATCATCTAATTATACATGTTAGCAGAAATTTTCAGCATATGATAGCCATGTTACATTACTAACAGTCGTAATAGAATGTTTCCTCGCCGCAAACATAACATCCAAAAGCTGTGAATCCGTCAATCGCTGCGTTTCATATGTCAAGAAAAGCTTGCAACTGCTAATGCCCCAATCTTTGATCAGAACCGGTAACTCATTTTCCAAGATATCGGCATCGTTGCGGACGATGATAATGTGAAATCCATAATCGACGTAACTGCCCGTCGACTCGGCGCGCGCATTGTATGCTTCGACCACCTTGATGAGACTTCGATCTTCTTCTGCTCGTGTCTGTGTTGCGAACGTGATTATTGTGGTGGTTCCTCCTGCTACTGCGCTTTTGGAGCCGGTCTCGAAGTTGTCGGCACATTCGCCGCCGAGGCCATGGGATCCTGTGGACTGTTAGACGGGTCGTTCTGTTAAAGTACGTTCAGCTTATGACTGGCCTGTTTTCAAATCTTGGCATAGATGGACATGAGCATCGACACCGCCGGGCATAACGTATGCGCCCCTGCAGAATCAAAATCATGTCAATGCCCATTTCGAACAAGTTCAAGTACCCCACAGCGTCGGGGAATTGTATACTCGGCATCTATAATTTCAGCCGCTTCAATTTCATCCCGGTCAAATTCATAGGCAAGAGCCTTGATTTTTCCATTCTTGATTCCAATACAACAAGGGCTGCAGATTTCAACTAATCAGTCAAAATTCAAGTCACATCGCGACTATTGTGGAAATACCTAATATCACTAGCCGTCACCACCGTACCGTTCACAATAACGAGGTCGAATCTAAGTGCCATCTTGAGAAGACTAGCTGTTTCTGATCCTTTTTCTGTTAGTTTTTTGTCACAATCAAATTTTACAGAAGCAACATGCTAGCAACTACAACAGCCCTAGAAACTCTCAACGAAAATCTTATCTTATCGTACCTGGTACCTGGCTTATCGGGCGCGCAATCCATAAACGGTTAGATAAAGCGCGGCCAACTCTAATTCTGCTTTATCGGCCCGCTTTCCGCGCAGTTACCAGGACATATCGGCCGGCTTCCGAGTCTTATCAGCGCTGTGGGGTGGTGGGTGATAAGGCGCGCTGATGTGTTGTATGAGACATGAGCATTAAGTAAATCGAAGATTTGGCTTTTACATTTGCATTCTTGACAATAATCTGGTAAATCATCACTCGTTTTACTGTACACTCGGAGGCAAAACCGGTGTCGGGATCTTACTCGACTCAATTGTTTCTCGATTCCTGCGCCAAGCGGAACTAAAGTACTTTGAGAGAAACGCCAAGACGGCTACAGTTCGTCGTATTATGTATGGTATTGTATCGGACGTATATAGGCTTTGGTCAAGTTCTACCTTACCAGTTTCTTGGTACTCAAGTTACAGATAAATTACAATCAGGCTTATGTACAGTCTTGGAAATGGATACTTGAAACCAAGAAAATCATTTAATCTCTTGGTACGAGTATTTCATGAGTTGTTTGTAGATCAATGTACATTCAGTCTTCAACCATGATAAACATAGTAGTTGACTCATGACGGCACGGCGGCTGACAAATTGTTGCATCTATAATTTAGAATCTTAGCGAGACATGCACCGTCATAAACCAAGTGCGTCAAGATGGTCACTAATATTCTTACTATATTAGTTGCTTTTGCCATTAGAATTCCAAGTGATTGGACTGCCGCTATAGCTAATCTGCATGCCATACCTGAGAATGATGCGCTATATGTGTTGCCACCGTTCTGACTTTTAATATTATAGCGCGTAATTAGGATGATATAGGACGGTGTGGGATGTTTTATAACCCAGAACAATAGATTTTGTGTATTCATAATACAGATGTTACCCCGTATGAGTATGAAGGCTTCCATCAGCAGGAGGTCGTCCCAGATACCCTCCCGGGGATCCAACCTATAGCAGAAGAAAAGCCTAATATTAGGTTGATTATAAGAAACTATAGTATTAATCCTTCAAATCTCTTAAAAATGTCTTTGCCAAGTTATGGATGTGATAGTGCCCGGCTAGATCTTATAAAAATCCATCACTATGCCTAATCTAGGTGCTAATCAACTAGAATGCAAAACATGAAGAAAGGAAGAGAAACAGGACTGAGTACGCGATCACTGAGCGGTGTCACCATATTAGCGAGGTTACGTATAAGGCTCCAAGGCATCCATCAGCAATCTATTGACTGAGCCGTCACAGAAGGTAGTACCTTAAATGGCTTTCTGCTCAACATGCCACTGTTGTTTATTAGTGTCAAGTTGTTTGCATCATGTGGCACAGCAAAGACTTACCATCTTCCACGGTGCATTCCACCCTAGTAGTATTGGTATGGCCTTCTTATAGGCATCGGTCTTCACGGATTGCTCGAAATGGTCCATACTCGTCCACCCCCTGGAAACTAAAAAGCACTTAGCCTTCTCCCCCTTCACATCCTCGTGACTTTGCTCTTCCAGCACCCAACCATATGCCACGCTCGTATCCACCCGTACACCCTTAACATAGACTTCATCAAATTTAAGGAAATCATCTTCGACTTGTTTCTGAAACTCTGGCGTGACACGAGAAGCCGGAAAGTAGTTCAGTACATACTCGACCACGTTTCCAATGGCAGGGCCATCCGTTCCGAATGCTGTTCGATTGAGTGCAACATGGTAAACGTTCTGTATCTCGCCACCTGAACCACGAACACGGTTGATAAAGGAGCTGTAATCCTGGGTGCTTGTAGGATTTTTATCGTCCTGAGCATCATTCCACTCTGACGAAATTTGGATGATGCCCTTCTCCTGAACCTTTACGCCAAAAACGATGTGTTGGGGAGCTTTGACTCCATCAAGGGCCCCAGCGACATTTCGAATCAAGCTGTTGGTGTCGAACGGCTCTCCAGCAAAATCAATGATCCCCAAGACAACCATTTTGCGATGTGATTTGAGGCGCAGTAGCGTCGTAATGTTATCAATTGACCTTGTACCGAGACAGAGAGAGCAAGAAAATATAAGAATATCAAGTTGTTTTCGGGTTTGGTAGATCAAGATAATGCTGACTCGCACTTGTGCCGACAAGATAAAGTAGCTGCCATTTTGGCTTTATAAATTATTACCTGATAATAAAATGATGATAGGATTTTAGAATCTGAATGAAGAAATTGAATATATGGAATCCCGCGGTTCTCCGAGCAGCCATCAGCGATTATTAAGTAGGCCGAACGTAATCGGACCCCTACTCGGCTGTTTTTTCCAGAAAACGCCTTCCATACAAATTTCAAGCCTAAATTTTCTAACCAGCGTATAAAAATAGATACAATTTATCAACCAATAGTATGATCTAGGCGTCTACTGATTTTATGCACAATAACCTTACATCTACTGGCTTTGAGGAGTGTAACAATCCAAGCGCAACCTCATACCGTCATACGAAGCTATATCGATTGATTTGACGCACTTTGAAATATTCGCGATTTGGAGCATCAACTAAAACAAGGTTTAATCACTGGGCCTGCACCAGCTCTATTCTCCACAGATATGCGTTGTCCTGAGAGATATAATCTAGGCGTAGGCAGAGCAACCAATCAAATCCACAGATCCTTGTCGTCAGTTGCGACTTTCCCGGAAACCCGCGCGTTTCCAGCCATTGACGGATTTGTCACCCTTAGGGTGATCGCCACCAATAGAAATATGTAGCTACCGCCTTTGAATAAGTGAGAGAGTAAAAGAAATATATCCCTCGAACTACATACACGAGTGGAGAATGGAATCCCGCGGACAAGATATGTACAGGCAGGGGAATGGCCGCCCAGCAATCGCTCGTCGCTCGGTAAGTCTAAGTCTGATAGCATTTCACGTCATTGTTTGGTATGAGCTGACGTTAAACAAAAAGTGCGATCAATGTCGTACACGAAAGGTAAGAATCTCATATGGCAGTACGGGAAGGTGGATAAGTAACGAATTTCTTATACAGGTCGGTTGCGACAGAGGACGGCCTTGTGGGAATTGTACCACTGCTCAATGCAATTGCACTTATAGCGCGGTGCAATCAAATCCAACTGCATCTAAGCAAAGGGTGCTAATATCAGCACAATAGTAAGTAGGGGGTTCTTTTTTAATATTATATTCTTTAATATTATATTCTTTTCACAACTAGGCTCTTGTGGTCTTACTCATCATTCATACAGTGAGCAGAAAATCGATGGCATTGCAAGGGATATTGACGGCATCAAGCTACTGCTCCAGAATCTCAGCGTGTCTCCCAATAAAAGACAATCAGAGCCGCAATCTACCTGGCATCTTGATCAAGCAGAATCAGTCAAGCCAAAGCCTCTGGTCGAGCGCAAGTCAAGGTCAGCACCGAGTGGTGAGGCCCCATGGGATCATTCTGTTCAAACCATCGATTTCATCAAAGCTATATTAGAAGATAGGTGCTTGAGAGCTGTTTGGTCTGAAGGAACTGAAGTTATCTCAGCATTGAGACAGTTAGTACAGGATCTGGAAAAGCCAGCTGCCGTTCAAGGCTTGTCTTTTCCGAGAGTAGAGCTGTTGAGATATCAAGCTAATCCTCCCATGCCACCTATAGAGGCTGTAGTGGAGGTACTGAGATGGGCGAAGGGTTTGTTGCTAAGCATTAATTGGTGACTTATAGTTGCTAATATGAATATTAGACCATGAGGGGTTTACGATGATTGCCCGCATTTCGCAAATACTGCCCCTGCAAAAGTTTACCGACATTTGCCGCAAGGTGTATTTTGCAGTTGAGGAATACAGAGAGGTAGACTTTATCCTCGCCAATGCGTACTTGAAGTACGTATTTGCAGAACACGTCGTCGTATTTGGGCGTCAAGACTACCGGGAATATTGCCAACTCTGTGGAGACAACCTCCACGATGCTCTGTCGCGACTCCCACTACTCTTGCCAGCATCTATGGAGGTTATTGCGGTGCTGACACTTGGAGTAAGCATTCTCATAGAATGGAAAGGGGCAAGAACTAAAAAAGCCCTCGCTAACTATCTGCGGTAGTCATACCACGCGGTAGAAAACTCCCAAGCTAAAACTGCATGGAAATTTATTTCGGCTGCCTCTGATCTCTGCCAGACTCTAGGGTATCATCGCCTTCGTATCCGGACTGACGATGACCAGCCCGCGCGAGTTGCTAAGGAACGTTTGTTCTGGACTGTTTACGCGATGGAAAAGGGGATTTCTCTTCGGCTTGGGCGGTCATCCAATATCCACGATGCTGAAATCACGTTACTAGTCAGCCCAAATGAGCCTCGCTTTGTCAAGCTGGGAAGAATTAATGGAATGGTCTATGATCAACTTTACAGCCCGGCAAGTCTATTGCGGCCTGTGGACAACCGTAATTACCTCGCTGAGGTTCTTGCTGGAGCATTACGGCAGCTGATTAACGATACACATGCCGAGATTTCCGTACGTTTTGTAGCAGCCGGCCCATCATCGCACCCTCAGGCTTTTTGCTGACGGAAAAGCAACAGGATATCGCCAGCCAACCAGATAATGGCGAGCTGGATCCGATGTGTCTTATATACCTGCGATGCGACCTCGTTTGCCAATCTTCGCTATTAGCGTTGGTTCTGCGTGCTTCCTCTGAGGGCAGTGCTCTAGTCGAATGTGTCGCTGTAGCTCGCGATGTGTTGGACATGCACGAGCAATGCATGCAAGATGTGCGTGGTTGCAAAAACGACCCATTGATGGCGGGAAAATACATTAACTGGTGAGTTTAATACTAGCATTTCATGGTGTCAACTTGTCTGGCTGGCTGAGCAAGTCAGCAAATCACCAGCCGTCGGAAGCCAACTAACACTGTTGGATTTTAACAGGGCGATTCTGTACTGTCCTTTTGCTCCATTTAGTATCCTGTTTGCTCGCGCAGTTCAGCTTGCAGATGTGGCCGATTTGGATCGCCTAGACCGCTTTGCAACCTCACTGCAGCTAGAGACACTTCCGCCCGAGGCAATCACACATCCGTATCGACTGTATCAGCTTCTTTGTCAAGCTGCCAGGCTCTACTTTGACTTCAACACCACTCCTCCATGGCCTGCGGATGCACCCAAGGCTCCGACTCAGAGTCAGACAAACGATCCCACAATCTTTTGGGGCGGTTTAGAGGTGGCAGATGGTTTTGCGACACACGGGGTATATGATTGGTCTAGCGACAATCAACAGATTATGGGGTGGCTAAGTGGGGATGCAATGTTGTGACTGATTGTACAAGAATATCAATTAGCTACAAAATATTGTCTGTTAATTTAACAACGAGTTAATAATTCAGGAATACATACGCTACATACACCCATTGCGCCAAAGGATATTGAAATCCTTGGTGGGCCATGTAATTGACGCGGGAATCCCGGTCAATCGTGACCGACTCGCGTATGATGGCTTTTTGGGTTCACGACATGCTATCATATCCCTCAGGAACGCTGCCTGCTTCCAGCGTATCGTTTCTGTACAGTTCCATGTTCATCGAACCTTCCGGAAGACCATTGAAAATGGCTGACGGTGGATAATTCCATCATTTCCGTTATAAATCCAGTCTCACTGCTGACCGCGGGTATCGTGCAGGACACTGGTTAGGCCTCGCTCCTATTCCATGTGATAGAACATTGGAGGCTCTCGAGACTCGGCTGGGAGGTAAGTCGGGATTTCTGCGATTCATCCGAAGGACACTGACTTGGATGCCTGAGCAAAGACCAACGGCCAAGGAGCTCTTGTGTGACCCCTGGCTTACGGGTAAAGAAACTCAGACTGGATGATTTCCGTTCCGCATATAGGCCGGGGATGAACCGAATAGGATGATGTTTGCCATGATTCCAGACAAATAGAAACTCTCAGACATGAGTTAGGGTTAGGCTTTGTTGCCAGCGGCGACTCATTTCATCAGTTCCTTGATTTGTGCGTGTATTGGCATTGTCACCTGATCTATTCCCTTAGGTAGAAGAAGAGCAGCTACGTTGGTATGAAAGATGAGCACGTATTGGTTTTCATCGATATTCAGCCTTTATGCAAGAACCAGGCAAGCATTATGAATTATCTGTAAAACATGTTTTGGGGAAAAACTTCTCGTCATATGTGAGTATCTTGAGACCGGATTCCTTTGTGACGATCTTCGATATGCATCCGTTTGAGAGCATTTATGGCCGGATTACGCGATGTTCTAATTCGATAAGATGCGGAGGGTCTTCACTTTTGCGAGCATGTACCTCGGCATGAACCCGTATGAAGCTCCGGCAACATATTCTTTGCTGCAATATACGGAGATAGCACATGGTATTGCATATACAGTCTAGACAGGACAAGATCAAGGGTCTTTATTTTGTGGGTGCCAGCACTCATCCGGGCACTGGTGTACCGGTATGCTTGGCTGGAGGGAATATTGTGAGTGAACAGATTGTCAATGATTGGATGCCAGATATTAAGAAAACAGTAGCGTTGCCAACGCAGCTATTGGGGACGCTGGTATTACTCATCTCGCTTTTGGTTGTTTGGTATAACCTAGGACAGTCTGGAGGTCATTCGCATCGTCGATTGCTTATGACTTCTGATTGACATAAATGTAGATAGTATTCGCCTATTTTACTACCGTTTTAATACTAAACTAGTTTTCTCGTTTCAATACTTAGTTACGTGCGGCAGATATGCCATTGCTTCCTATGAGCAGACTACACGATATCAAAAAAAAGCGGACCTGGGGAATACTTCTCCCGCTGACTTCACGCCTTGAAGACGCATGGCGGTCCTACAAGTACTTTTGGCAACAAAAATTTAGTTAGGCTCATGAAAGACTCCATGGCATCAGGGTCCACTTGATAAGATGCCAGTCCGATTCCCTGACACCACCCCATTTCTTAACCGGGAGAGGGGCTGAGAATTGACGTTTACCGACAGGGGGTTGGACGCGTGAAACGCCGTGGCCCTTTCTTCCAGGCATTCCTGAAAAGAGCAATAAGAGGAGATCAAGAGCATGAACAAGCACTCCCAATCTTGTATTCTTTTGTTCAATCAGTTTAGCCTAAAGTCATATACAGGGTTATGATTGTTAAGCAAATAAGAAGCAATCCTATACGAATGACCGAGTCAGAATCCTTGCAGGGAATCCAACATCCCATCAGTCATACCCCGCGTTGTGGCAATTGTCTGTTGCCTAAACTCGCATGGAAGTCAACAAACTACAGCATTCGTATTTTCACCAGAACAATCTTTATCAATAATCGCAAAATGAATATTGACACCAAAATATGTCTTGTCCTACTTCGTCTGTATACACCCACTATGGCCAAGATCCAACCAACCATCCAGACCAAAAAGAAATAACCTCTATCGTGGAAAGGATACGCACCCTCCCGTTGGGCCGGCTGGTGTTAGGTAGCGATGGCGTTCTGCGGTCCCTCAATCTAGAAAATGAAGTTGTCGATGCTGTTGGATTACCACCGCGGCTGATTAAAGCGTTTATGGATCGTTTCCCATACAACGAGGAACTTGAAGCCCGATTTCACAATTCCGATGGAACCTTGGTGCCTCAAGAGGAGTGGTGGGCACCGAATCCATCGATACTACCACAGCCGTACACAGCTGAACAAAAAGATGAGGCTAGGAGAGAGTATGAAGAGAAGAAAGATATCATTGAGGAAATGAAGCAGAAGAGGAAGAATGGGGAGATCCGAGGATGCGGTGTCGTGATTCAGGCGGATTATAGGATCTAACTCCAACTTCTCAAGTTATCAATTGATGAAGGGCAAGGGTGAAAAAGAGGAAGAGGAACATAATGACAATAGCACTCATATGGTTTCAGATTTACGTGTCCGTAATGAGATGAACCCCTATTTGTTATGACTATACTCCTGTTAATATTTCTTTATATTAACTTTCATCAGTTTTGATCGTTCAATTGTGCTGAATAGCCTGAAATGACACCCAAGGCCTTCCGACAACTCCTAACGGTCGTTGAATTTTAATTCAAGTTTGATAAAAAGACTCCGCGTTTTTATTTTCTCGTAGATAATTCCAGAGAATAGTCCAAGATATATAGGATATGTAGGTATTAAGGCGCTTCATCCGATGTAAAATTTTTCACAGAAGATTGGGTCTACTTGTATGGATATACTATTCTATGATACTGATCTGCTGTGTATTGCGTGCCTTATCTTCATAATTATAGGCTGTTCAACAAGCTTTCGCAGAAAAAATAATTAACCCAAGTACATCAGCAACTATATAAAAGCCATTGAGTATACCTATACAGTAGAGTCGACCATACTTATCTGATGTCAAACGCTCTGGTACTGCCGTCATACTTTGAGTCACTCAGTTTGAGAGCTGAACGACTTAGGTCTTCCAATGTCAAGAATGGAATCAGGGATGATACATATGATTGATCATCTGTATACGTGAGACCTTAGTTAGTAATGATAATTTCAAGATTGATTTTTTGTGAACTTTCCTCATTCCGCCTAGATTGATTAAATCATACAGTAAGTACTTAACAATAATTAAAATGCCTACTGTAGAAAGCATCTAGAAATTAAGGTTTCATCTATCAATTACACTCCCAAGAAATCGTCGACTCTAGGAAACACGATAGAAACCCTAAGCATCCGACGGAGGTCTCGACGTAACAACCTTGCCTTGAGACTCGATTACTTTTTCGGTATGGCCCCTCTTCTTTTTTACCTGAGCACGCCATGTTTGCAGACATAGCGCAAGGACTTGTACCCAAGCAACACCTGCCAGGGCGCAGATAGCCGTCAAGGCATGTCGGTACAGAGGTGCGTCAGAAGTTCGGAAGATCTGTGAACCGGAAATACCTGAGCAGTTTGCTGCCATGACGATCAACCTGATAGTTGTGTTAGTTGACAAAGCTAGATAAAAGACAGGGAAAGAAAACTCACGCCATGGCGACACTGCGCTCTTGAGGCGTCTTGCAGTATATAGAAAGCCAGCCGATGTTCAAGACACTATACAGAACGACGGGTCAGATGAATACATCCACTTAGAGTGGGTGGAGAAACTTACTGTACACCAGCATAGAACAGATCCGCTACAACAAGAACTCCGTATCTGTGCCATTTCGAAGAATGAACAGATGTCTGCCTGAAGCAGACGTACGTGATCAAATTCCACGTTGCGCCAAACAGCACTCCTGGTCCACGATGTCCGAATTTATCACTATACATCAAATTAGCACATCTCACTCTCTGCTGTGGTCAATATGTTATTGGTACTCACCACAAGTACGAAATAAAAACCAGCACAAATATAAAACAATAAACCGGCACAGAAGCTAGAGCATTGGCGCGTACGGCACTGAAACCGAGGGACTTGATCAATGAAGGCGTGTACTGATTCAGACCCGTAAATGCGGACATTGACACAAGAGTAATCATGAAGTGTTGGATGATTCTCGGATTTGTAGCGGTTTTGAAGATGTCTTTCCCGCTAATCCGGATGTGACCGCGGGCCTTCAGGGGGTCGTCTAAAATTACCCGGTCCTTGATGATTCGCGATTCGCGCTCGGTAAAGTAGCTCCATCGTCCGAAGTAGGCTGCAAGGGGGCGGCCGTCACCGGCCCGGGGAGGGACGAGGAGTACGAAAAGGATGGCAGCGAAGATGGTGATTAGTCCTTCGACTGTTGACTTATTAGCTTGCTGGTAGTATGTGTGAGGATTGCAGAACATGTACCTAGGAAAATCCATTGCCAACCGGCCAAACCATTTCTACCAGAGAGTTTGAGCAGCCCGGCAGAGATGAGACTGGTCGTAGCGCCGGCGAAGATCTGGCCAAAGAAGAACAGACTGATCCGGAGACTGGTCTCGTCTCTGCGGTACCAGGTCGATATGTAGTAGAGTGCACCTGAATTAACTCATTAGTGGACTACTTCCCCAGAGATAGATGAGTATACACGAACCAGGAATGAAGCCACCCTCAAACAACCCTAATAACAATCTCGTCGCAAGGTATGCAGGATACGTCTTAACGAAAGCCTGGAACGTAGCAACAAGGCCCCAAGCAAATAACTGCCCGGCCAACCATCTCTGTGGACCAATACGCTGCAAGATGATGTTCGATGGGATCTCTGTTATGACAATACCGGCGGATAACAACTGAGTACCGACGTTGATCTGGTTGGTGGTGATGCCTAGATCGGTTGTGATGGTGGATGTCAGCGCGGCGCTGATGTTGCCGCGGTCGACCTGCAGGGAGAAGAAGGCAAGGCCCAGGATGGGGAGGAGGATGAAGTCGACTCTTTATACGAATTGTTGGTAAAGTATTCGAGAGACAGCAAAGATAGGTGGTGTGTAGCTTACTTGCGTCTAATACGAGCCTCCTCCTTCTGATCCCAGTCCACGACAATGTCACCAGCAGAGTCAGACTCTACTGCAGTGACATCACCGTCAGAGACTGGATCTACCTGAGGAGAAACCTGTTTCGAGTTCTTTTCAAGTATCGTGCTCATTGTGAACTGGTTCCTCGGAGCTTTTCTGCATATCTCTCCTAATAACTAGATTCTGCACCTCAATATTTATATTTTTCCCACCGGCCACAATAAAAACCAACAGCCCACTTTCTCCATCGCTGGTAAATGGCTTATCGCGAGAGAATGAGATGTTAGGGTTTGCAAGTTTGTTTGCGACAAAAGACTCCAAAATGGCGTGATAATTATACCTATCGGGCGCTTTGCCGGCATCGGATAGGGAGCACCACGTTCAGGGCTGTGGAGCTTCTGCGTCAGCTATTTGCCGAGTTGAAGGTCTTATGGTCTAAGACGGGGCTAGATACTAGTTCCTGGAGGGGGCTGCCAAGACTTCAATGTTGCTTTCCTTGTATCTATGTCTTGGTTACTCAGTGATGTTTATGAAGGGGAACGTGTTGCAGAATACCTAGGTGGAGTAGGGAAGGGCCCCAGACTGAAATACAAGTATCCAACGTTAGGATGGTTTTTTAAATTATCTGTTTGAAATCTGTACTATTTTTCTACAGCAAGATGTTCAGTTTCGTGGAAGCTGAACTGCACAAATTCATGCTACAGTTAGGATTATCAAGTCCAAACCTCCCAGCTCAGCCCATGGCGGTATACAAGCGCCTCCTGAGGTCCTTCTGCATCGAGAATCTGTCCCAACTCGCAGCGACTAAAGGAAACATTGGGCTGAGAATGATAGAACGCATCATACGTTTCGTGCAAAGCATCTCTAAAAGATGACACGTCTCCATCGCTGTGGAGAGTTTTCCATGGATGGATGCATGTATCGCCTTTGCATGATTTCAGGACTAGAAGCAAAGCATCAAGTCGATTGATAATTTTTGAGAGGTTGAATCCTTGTATGGATATTTCAGAGGAGTTGACATCGTCGAAAAGATTATGTACTTGATACCGGTCGGTCTGTAACAAGGTCAGGACGCATATTCTTTCATCTTTGTCTCAATACTCACTGTAAGATCGTAGAGTTCATGTTCGTTATTACACCAGACGGAATAATACAGATCAAACCCATCTCCGATCAAACGGACGGACTTGTAAGTGTTATTCGGCACCACCGGTGAGCCGTCTAATCAACAGTCAGTAACACTGATTGAAATAGATCCTGACGCGATCTGTATACCTATGGGCCCCATCTCCCCCTCTAGATACGAGCGTCCCCAGTACTCTACCGTAACGTGTTCATGTCGTGTGTCATTGCTATTTGGATGAATGGGCATCGGCGTTCCGTCCAAGTCATTCCGTAACGGAACGCCAGCAAGTTTCAATAAGGTCGGCGCAATATCAATGTGTGTCGTGACCGCGTCCTGAGCGACGCCTTTCGCAACACCGGGTCCCCGAATAAAAAATGGAACCCTGATATCCTCTTCGAACCCACAGGTTTTCCCTGGGGGGAGCCGGTGTTGGCCAATATGATAGCCATTATCAGAGGTGTAAATAATGTAGGTGTTGTCTAATTGATCACTATCCTCGAGCCGAGTGACTACCTCCCTCACCAGTTCATCGACGCCTTGTAGCGCGCGCAGTCTTTGGCGGTAGAAGTGATCGTTGTACTCAATCGTTGGTTCGTCCTGCTTTGGAAGATTACGAACCCAGCTTACGCCATTGGGCTTGTAGGGTTAGCGGAACTCTTCAACAATCCAGAGATAGACATACTTCGTCCGGATTGAAATGTGCCGTCCGTGGTACTTTGACATCCCGGAAATGATTCTCATGTCGACTCAGCGGAATTGGCTCCGTCATGACAGTCGGTGCTAGATGACCGCTCAAAGCGCCGCCATCAACATTCGAATGTGGAGCGATTGGGGCAACAACCAGGAAGAATGGCTGGTCTCCAGCCAGCCCATCCTCCAAAAAGCCCAAAGCCTTTTCTGTGATGACATCGGTAGTATGATGGCCTTCATAACTCACCGGAGGCTCGCGATTTCGCTGATATGTGGAATTGAGATATGAATATGTGAATGGGTCCAGCAGAAAGTCGGACCCGTTGAAGCCATTGACGTAGGGTTTGTTGTAGTTATCTACAGTATGAGAATTGAACAACTTCCCAGTGTAGAAAGTGTTGTAACCCGAATTTTGTAGCCATACTGGAAGAAAATCTTCATTGAACCCACGTTCAACGAATTTAGGATAACCGCCTGGAGTCCATAAGTGACTGACCTGAAATTCCCAGAACGGATACCGCAGCTAAACTTACCATATGGCGGACTGACATCTGTCACATTGGTGTTGTGAGCCTGCTTTCCAGTCCACAGACTCACTCGCGACGGGCAGCACAACGCCGTAGTCACGAAATGATTTTTAAAGAATGTGCCTTTATTCTTCAAATGCTGCTGAAGCAGTGGCATGTAGTCCACCGAGTCCAGCTCTAGATCTTGGTCGTCGGTGATGATAAAGACAAAATTCGGCGGTCGCGCTGATATGACCTGTTGCTCATCCGGCCATACTGAGCCCAGGACTTGCTGCAATGCGTTATTTGCGAATGCAGCGACATCGGCCGTAACGATGCCGCACGACAGCGCGGTCAATATTGCCGATGAGAACCTCATTGTGCACGGATTTCTGGAACTATATTCTTGTGTGTCCTTAAATGAGCGAGAGCATATCTTTTATATTACCATGATGTGATTTTATCGGCTCTGTACCCACTAAGGTCTTGAGAGGTTGGAGCATCCCGGACGCTTTTTGGCGCTAAGAAAGACGGCCAAAATCACGCCAGGTGGAGTTTTGATGATGCCATCTCCGTAGCTTTGTTGGCAATTATCAGCCTATCACAGCCCTTAGGGTTACTGTCGATTATTTATCCCAATTTCATGTGAGTCAACTTAGAAACTCATATCCGAAGGGAAAAAAATTCTCTTGTGTTCGGACGACAGAGGAGCGATGGCTTACGGCGCGGTTGAATCGACTGCCGACGAGCAGAGGCAAGAAGACATCCAAAACACGCCGGAAGATCAAACAACAGAGTCGCATCCGACAAGCAACGATGAAGAAAATCCTCTGCTTGGTCCAGACGAGATGGGTCAAAAATTGACCAACATTGCGAGCATTATCGCAGTGCTTTTGCTCGGTACGCTGTGCTACAATCTAATTTTTGTCTAGAAACCACTAATATCATATACAGGCGAATTCATCTCTAATGCGGATTCGACAATTATCATGGCGGCTGCAGGCCCGATTGCATCTCAGTTTGATCGACTGCAAGATGCAAATTGGCTCTCTACGGCATACACATTGGGATCGTGTGCGTCCCAGCCTATGGTATGTTTCGATTCAAAGTAGTCAATCGGATCTGAAACTAACAAATCTAGTATGGTAAACTCAGCGATATCTATGGCCGAAAGGCTTTATTGCTAGTATCCTACTTTCTTCTCGGATTAGGCTGCGTTATCTGGTGAGCCCTCCCGTATTCTATTGACTTCATTCGCTGACATTGTCTAGTGGAATTGGCCATGTTATGCCGATAGTCATCCTAGGTCGTATCATTAGTGGTATGGGCGGGGCTGGGATAATGGCTATGAGTTCTATCATCATCACAGGTATATCCGCCATTACCAGTATATTCCCACGGGTATCTAGGTACTGATTTGTGTCAAGATATTGTACCCCGGAGAGACGTCGCTTCTTGGAGAGCTTATGTGAATATTTCCATGACCCTTGGGCGCAGTGTTGGTGGCCCCGTTGGAGGGTGGCTGACCGACTCGATAGGTTGGCGCTGGTAAGATCTATTTCGTTCTTGTCTTTTTATTACTCACGAAAGTCATATAGGCTGTTCCTCCTTCAAACCCCATTTCTAGGGCTTGCATCTCTTCTCGTCATCATTTTCCTAAAAGAGATCCAGCAGCAGAAAATTTCCCAAAACGGCAAGAATACCTCATCCATCCGCCGAGTAGATTTTCTCGGCACTGTAGTGCTAGCAGTCGCAATCGTCGCAATCATTCTTCTCTTCGACCGCGGTGGACAAGCTTTTCCCTGGCTGTCTCCGTATGCCCTAGGTCTCGCACTTACTGGAATCCTTTCGTTGGCACTGTTCGTATATGTCGAGAAATATGTGGCTTCCGAACCTATTTTCGACTTGGGCATCTTCCGCAAGCCTAACATCGTACCAAGTTTCTTGATCGGTGGACTACAGACCGGTTCACAGGTCGGAATGATGTTTACAGTCCCGTTATACTTCCAGGTCGTTATGGGTACCACCTCGACCGTCGCTGGTGGACATCTTGTCCCGGCCGTTTTGGGTAATACGATAGGAGGCTTGCTAGCGGGCTTCTTCATTCGGCGCACGGGTCGATACAAGCCCGTTCTGATTCTGGCTGGCATTATCGCCTCTGTCTCATATGTACTTCAGTTCTTCTTTTGGAATGGACATACCGGGTTCTGGGGATCATTCTATATTACACCCGGTGGTATGGGGACGGCATTTGCAGCTGCCGCTGCTTTTGTTAGTATGACATCCTTCTTGCAACTGACCGAAATTGCCATGGCTACGGGGGGTTATATCCTATTCACGACATTCTCGGTGACCGCTGGTGTGACAGCGACGAATACAGTGTTGGGCATCACGTTCAAAAGAGAAATGGAGCGAGGACTGCGTGGGCAGCCAGATATGGAGAAGGTACGCATATTTGGACATGTGATGTTATAATTGTTATTGACCATTTTATCAAGATCATCCGTTGCGCCATGTCCGATACATCCTACATTGCCGGTCTCACTGGGAAAGTCAAAGAGATTGTCCTACAGAGCTACCTGTCTGGCTTGCGCCATACATACAGTAAGTTTTTCAGAATCAGCTTGCGGGCCTAATACGTGTTACTGAACTACGCCATTAGTTATTTCGTTCACCTGTTCTATCTTGGGTTCACTCATCGGATGGACTATCCGAGACCGTCGTCTCTGATTGCAACGCCGTGCATCTCTACTCAAAGCGATCTGGACCACCCATAACATGTAAAAGTGACATCTCGCATGGCAAGGTACACACTAAAGTTGGAACATTGGAGTATGGTTCATGCACGTGTATAACATTGCCACCGCCTACGTGCAGTGGAGTAGATGTATATGGATATATCCATCGGCGTAAACACCTACCTAGGTGGCTCCTGCGATATAGATATGTCTAATATAGAACCTTGAAATGACATTCTTACTCCTCCGACGTACCGTAACCACCCAACCACATCTAGCCATTGCATATTTTCGTAGAAACTTGCCATTGATAAGATCTTGCAGATCAACAGCTTTCCCTCCGCTTCTAATCTGTAATCCGAAGGCTCCTAACTGACATAAACCGATAACCTTGTGAATTAGTCACCATACTTGATTGCTCCGACCTATGGCATAGATTGCAATATCTCTTGCATACGTAATATTCATCCACGGATTACCATTGGGAAAGCGACGACACGGATAATTTTCTCATAACATGATGCAGTAAAAAGTGAAATTAGACAAGCACCAGGAAGTGCAGTGATAGACAACCGTAAATTTACACACTCTGGCTTGAATTGAGAATGAACCTGATCTATGGATGGAAAGTGGAAACACACTGGAACTCCTGGAACGAAACATCTCGGTACTAGTACCCAACTATCATCCGCAATTAATATATGATTGACAACAGGCGTTGTGTATAGAAACGCTACCTAGGAACCGGGGTCCCGGGCTATCTACCGGCATCAGATCCGGCGCCGATTTGGTACCTAACTAAAGCACGTTTCAAATGTTATCCTATGACCGTGATTAACAAACTGGAAAGATCTGCTTCTTCAAAGGAAATGTATATAAAAAGACGATGGTCCGCAGTCCGGATGTAGGCTCTAAGTATTCGATTTCTTCTTACGGACGCAATTTCTCCATATATCGAACTGAAGTCATTCATTATACCTCGTCACTCATTTCATCTCCTTGTTTGTTTCGCTTCCAAGGTTCGTCGTTTGTATTATTGTATATCTTTTTGATACGCAATGAAGAAATATTTGGTCTTGCTGGCGAGCCTCTCTCCCACTAGGTTATTGCTTCAACCACCCTGGATTAGTGGTTTCTAGCAATGATTTGAGCAGACTCCAGGAAAAGCTTGCAGCAAACCTGAACCCGTGGAGTACCTGCTGGTCGGTATAACCATTCCATGACCCAAAATAAAGACAAAAAAAAACGCCCTGCAAATAATGTACATCATCCTACTTTCTTCTCCGCTTGTTTACCAAGCACCAAAAATACCAGCAACTGGAATATCAATACCCGTAGTATAACTAGCTTCATCACTCAACAAACGAAGATAGGCACCATTCAACTCTCTGGGGTCAGCCAAACGCGGCAGACCGCCGTAGTATTGCATCTTGAGGTCCCAGTCGGGAGCGGTCTCGACGTAGTATGTCATAGCAGTGCGCACAAAACCGGGAGAAACGCTGTTGACGCGAATGCCGTGTTTGCTCCATTCCATGGCGAGGGTGTGGCAGAAGTTACGGACGGCGGCTTTTGTGGCGCTGTAGGGAGTGGCATTATTTCTGTCAGTATAAAAATATCTGATTGAGAGGGATAGTGTATGAGGAGGGCTTACGCGGTTGTGTCTGTAGGAGGCCTTGGAAGAAGTCATAACAATGGACCTCTTGATTCCCAACTCAATAAACTTGCGAGCAACAATATAAGCGCAGAAATAAGCACCGAAAACGTTCAACTTGAACAAGTTCTGCAACTCAGGTCTCTGGGACTGAAGCGCAGG
This sequence comes from Talaromyces liani, assembly GCA_022814505.1. Classification (NCBI taxonomy): domain Eukaryota; kingdom Fungi; phylum Ascomycota; class Eurotiomycetes; order Eurotiales; family Trichocomaceae; genus Talaromyces; species Talaromyces liani. Next base: position 155,107 of record JAKLNL010000046.1, read on the forward strand.
CTGGTACTTGGTCATGCCTGCAATGGCAACAATAGTATTGATTGACTTCTTAACACTCTCTTCACCAGTGACATTGATCTGGACATATTCTATTCTTCCAGGGAACTTCTCAGCAAGAGCCTTGAATCGACCACCGGGCTTGGTGATGTCGAGCGAGAAAACTGTCTTGGCGGCGTTGGAGAGACAGACTTCGGCCGATTCCGAGACCGATGCCTCTGTTGGCGTCCGTGATGGCAATGACTTTTTCGGAGAGGGTGATTTGCCAGTTGAATGATTCGGAGGGCATGATGCTGAGGTACGGTTCAAATGTAGAGCCGGGGCGTCGGTGGGGCCTGATGAAGATGCCATTGTGTATGTATTTGTGTCTACCTAGGTAGAACCTGAATATGTGTTCGATACCTAGGTATGAGATTCATAAGAAAGGAGGAGGACCTTGGAAAAATTGATAATTTACCTAGGTACAAAAGTTCCATTTGAACCTTGGGGAACTTTCCAAGGTTAAATCATTGCAGCTATCATTTGTATATAACGACATTTTTTTCGCGAGGAAGAGAGCTTGCTTAAATCACATCCAATTCCGAACAAAGAAAACAAATATTTCGCAGTTGGCGAACCTCTGAATGCTTTTGCGGGGTCAATTGGACATATGAGCATAGCTATACTGCTGTAGATAGAGCTAATCGTTGAATCTCGGATGAAGGCACAGTGACTCGGCACGAGGCACACGCGGGGAAAAGTATTTCTACACAAGGGAGTAGCGTGAAGCATTTTGGACTTTGTCTAGCCCATTGAATAATATCCAGAGATGCTGGAGAAAATAACCATTTCAAGCCCCTTCAGTAGTAGCATTCGCCCCGTTCATCCTGGTGTTCTGCACAACCCGCGGTTAGTCGGTATGTTTCCAGAAAGGATTCACGACTTACCCATAACGGAGGTGTCAGGACGAAACTCAGTATCCCAGCTACCAAGAAAAACAACCACACATTGCTCATCGCCTCCGTGATTTGCGGCGTGACCAAAGCTCGCTCCGACTCCGACAGCGCCTTGTACGCCCGGCTACTGGTGCCGGCGATGAGGTTGGTAATATCAGCTGCCCTCAGTGCGGGCATTGCCTCGGTCACTTTTCGCAAGGCAAGGTTCTGATAGATTGAACCTGCCATCGCAAGGAAGATTACCATGCCAAGATCCTGGGCTATAAATGCAGATCACATTATTAGCATATATCCTCCTTAATGGATGAACCCGGGCCTTCTTACAAATAGCCATTGCGCCCACGGCATTTGGTATATCTTTAAGTGCAACGAGAGACTGTACAACAGGGAACCCGGCGACAACATAGCAGCCTGATCCGGCACCGACTAGGATACTGTACCCATAGATTTTTGCGTTGGATGTGTTGAGGTCCGCGGTGTCTACATGTTTTCTCTCTGTTAGCCGTTTCTCCCTGCTAAGATGGACGACACTAACACATTAATGCTGTTCCAGCAACGAGAAGTGCACTACCAAAAAGTTGCCATGGGAGGATATATGGCAGTTTTGGCATTAGTGCTCCGTTCGCTAGGGCGAAGACGACCATGGAGATGATAAAAGGGAGTAGCCGTATGCCAGCATCCAAAGGCCCATCTCCCTACCACCCAGCAAACGATCAGTCAGTTCCTTACATAGAAGTCACTTTCGAGAAAGGCAGCCACAAACCCGAGTAAACTGGAAAAAAAGAGGAATATAATAAGTCATTGCCTATGTCTGATTAGTATCAAATAGCACTGCTGGCTAGGGTAGGATAATACAGACCAGTACGATACCAGACACCAGGAACATCTGCACCTGGAGGTTGATCAAGATGGGACGTCGGAGGAAGTGCGCTGGATAGAGCTGGTAATCCTTATCCACGCCCGGGTGGAACTTGGCCACGACGATACAAACGATGAGAAGGAACCCCGCCACAATCCAGAGGGCAATCTCGTTGCCGGAGCTCCATGCATACAGTGTGCCACCAAATGTGATAGCCATAACCAGGCAGGCAGATCCAGCAAGGAACGCAATTGTCATGACCCAATCTACCATACGACACTTTTCTGCGACAGTTTTGCCCGGCTTTGGGTCCACGCTGGGAATCAAGAAGAGATAGGATGGGGTGAAGACAGCTCCGATCGGGAGATTAACGTAAAATGCCTTGAGAATTATACACGAGTTAGAATCCATATTTTTGTCAGGTTGTGATGATAACTTACCCATCGCCAGGTAGCAGAACTATCTGCGAACGCACCACCGACCTATAGCAATCGTCGCCGCGGTCAGATACACTACCGATAGAGTGGGATAATGGTAAAACCAACCACTGGACCGAGAACACTTCCAATTCCCCAGATCACGGTGCTCCCAGCCATATAGATTGGTCGCTCCTTTAACGACGTCAACATGGCCACAAAACTTAACGTCCCCGAGTACATGCCAGATCCGCCCACCCCGGCGATGACCCGACCAATCACTAGCGCAGTCATATTGGGAGCGGAGCCACAGACAGCGCTTCCAATTTCGAAGAGTGCGATATTGAACAGATAGACGTATTTGACGTTGAAGACTCCGTATACCTTGCCCCATGGGAGGACGCACAGAGAGCCGAATGCAAACCCAACGCCGATCCATGTAAGAAGCGATACTTCTTCAAATAAGTCCAGGATAGCCGGTTGGGTGTCGGCCACCTGCGTGACTATCAGTTAGCTGTTTTTCGCTGGAGTTTCAAAAAGCTGGGATGGGGAATATGGGATTGCACGATAGTATTGTCCAACGCGAATAGGAAAGTCGTCGAGATCATTGAAGCATACGCAATCGCCCACTGTAGCAAATTAGTCATTGTTATACCAGTCGTCAGTTAAGCTGTACCTTCCATCCATGAATCGCGCGAGGTGATGTCCCTTTCGGAATGACATCTTGCTTTTCTGGATCTGCATCCAAGACCGGCATGATGATGAAAGTAGTAATAAAAGCGGACTTGAATCTGCAGTGTGAATAATTCAAAAGGAGGAATCTTCCACAAGAGATTGCTACTTCTACCGTTTATATAGATGTCCCAAAACGGTCAGTTAGGGTTTCAAACGGCCGCTCCAACTCCGAGTCTTGGCATCGATCGGCCGCCTCAACTCCAGAGCAAAATACATACGGTAAATTACGTACGGTAAATTACGGCATATGCGAGGCATATGTGAATTACGGTTGAGGTTAGGTGGTTAGGATCATTATCAGGAATAGTTAGTCTTAAGGGTAAGTCTAGCTCGCGAGGCCTGTACTTTAGGGCTTAGGGCTTAGGGTATGATTAGGGTTAGATAGTTAGTGTATGGTTTTGGAATGTATTATATTGTACTGTAACTGTACATGTGTCACATATGCTGTAATGTACCGCATGTATTTTTAGAGCTAAGGAAAATAGACACAGCATCAGACGCCAATCATCCAGACCATGAACCGTGCATCCACCATCTAAGTACCTCTACACTTCTTCCACTCCCCTTCGTTCAAGTAACTCTCTGATACGTAGGTCCCAGTCTGATTATCCTGCATATCTCCAAGGGGTCTTCCGTTCTGCCTTGTTTGGGTGGTAAGGTCGTCTTTGAAGCGAAAGGGAAAAGAAATCCCATCTCGCCTAATCGCGTTTGTCATTCAAAAAGAGACTATTGGTCACTCCAGATCTCCCAGATCCGTTAAATCCCTAGCGACATTTTTGGTCTTCCTAACTCTTATACGCCATTCTACGTCGTATGGCCGACGCATCACACTCCAGCCCGCGCTCGTTGGATGATCGTAACGACGACCATGCTAGATCCAAGAAGGAACACGCCACCCCGGCCTCTGGACGACTGGCATGTGACATTTGCAGAGAACGTGGGAGAAGCCTGCTGAAATATGAAAAATATCGTGCTGACTGACTTGTTCACAGGCAAGGTCCGCTGTGATCGGGGTGTTCCCAAATGTGGCCGTTGCGCGCGCCTTGACTATGACTGCAGCTATCAGGGACGCAAACGGTATCGTGCTGCGCAGGCGGACATGCCACGCCAATTATCCGAATTGCGGACCCGATTAGGTAAATCGCGCCTAGTTCCACAACACCTCCTTTTTGGAGCTCATGTTAGCTTGTTTATTATCTCAACTGGGCTCTCGCTGATCCTTTTCGGTCTCAGCACATACAGAAGCTCTGTTGCGGACGTCGTCCTCGACAGCATGCACTACTACTACTCCCACTGCGTGTTCGCTGCCCCATGTGAATGTAACTTGGCCGGTCCTGACGCCTCCAGAACGGCTGGGCGACCATGAAGGACTACTGCAGCGGCTCCAGAGCCAGGCCACCCCGCCAATGGATCGTGCCTTCGAAGGGTTGGACATGTTGGCCAATTTGACGGAAGATATCCCCGACTTTTGGGGTGTTATGGACTCGGCTCTAGCCCTGGACGAGCTTTCGACCGTCCTCGCCGACGATAGTACTCAGATTCCAACGTCATTCGACGGTGGCTATCCTCAAGCTGCCAATGGCAGCTCGGCGTCTCCGGCTTTTGGAAGCTCCATTTTCCCCTCAACTCATGAACTAGAAGAACTGATTCCTCTGTCGGATCTTGCCTTTTTGTAACGGATTTCCCATTTTTCCTTTGTCCGCAAGTCAGTCACTGACCGGTTGCGACAGACACCAGAAATACTTTGATATTTTTTATCCGGTCCTCCCAATTCTGAATCCATCACGGTTTCGCCGAGATTGGACTGATGACCCAGGCTCTCCCCAAACTCGGGCGCTTAGTTACGCGGTGGCCCTGGTCGGTTCGACGGTCGCCCCAGAATACACCCATCTACAATCGCCTTGTTACAAAAATGCGCGCAAATACATCGAACTGTGCGAGCGCGACCATGACGAGTCGTATATTACTAGCTTAAATGCGTTCCAAGCGTTATTATTTGTTCTTCGCTACGAGTTGACACGGAAGCACTTTGTGCGCGCATGGATGACCCTCGGCCGGGCCGTGACGCTGGCTCAAATCCTCAACCTACGTCACATAGACAACGGTGAGGCGGCAAAACAGCGAACTGGACCTCCACAGGATGCCTGCGAGATTAGATTCGCTTGGGATGTGAGCGATCCTGCCTCGCTGGAGGAGATCCGTCGTTCGTTTTGGTCATTATACGTCTTTGAGAGCTACGGATGCGTCCGAACTGGCCGCCCTTGCACTCTCGAAGAGGACGACCTGTGCGTCTTCCTTCCGTCACCCGGTGAGCTCAACGAGACATTTCGCCCTAGCCCAATGCCTTTTATCAGTGACCCGACAAAGCTTGCAGGTGTAAGCTACCTGACGTCCTATGCCGCGGTGACCATTATGGTGAAGCTGGCCCGACTCTGCTTTGAGCACGTTAGTGTTGTCTCTCGTAGTGTTGGTGACTCCGGCTTCTGGGACCGTCATTACAGCTTAGTAAAGACAATTAACGACTACACCGCCATCTTCCAACGGTACCTAACTGCAAAAGCTGTCCGAGAAGATGCATTGGCGTTTTCGCTGCACCTTAACCTCTGTGCAACGCATATTAACCTCCACGAGGCAGCGATACGCAAGGTAGAAGAGCAAGACTTGCCCAAGCTCGTTGCAGCGGAAAGTCGTAAGTGCAGTACCGCCGCGGCATTCAAGATTCTCGGAGCCATTCGCATGAACTGGCCGGTTCAACGATCGGAGGTAATCCTTCCCTGCTCTTTTTATTGTACCTGGTCCAAGTCTGATCCGGCTCTTTTGTTTAGCGAGATCACTTCACCCTCCAAGCGACGTTTATCGGCTGGCCTATTTCTATGAGCCTAACTGCCCTGAGCCGTAGTCTCGCCAATGGTGACACCACCCCCATCGGCATCGTGGACTCGCTGCGCCTGCTACGGGCCGCCCTGGACCAGGTGGAGGAGCCAGATGGGTATTGGCACCAAGCCAGTGGCGCGGCGATGATTGCCCTAGCCAAGTGGGATGATCAACAACGCGAGAGCCATTCGAAAGAGTGATGCTGCGCCAGGCGCCCGTTGGTGTAAAAATCTACCTTGGTACCTAATAATTTATGATCCAGAACGCTCATTTCACTACGTTTGACACCATTCAAGATATAATTTATATAAAATTGAAAAGGCGTTCCGTCTATTATAGCACGATTTTGTCATATATTGTATCAAATCTTCAACAATGCTCCACGGACATGTCCCGCCAACGTCGCCCTCCACAACCGATTCTCATTGAGCAGGTACATCTCTCCTCTCCGTCCAAAGCAGAAATTAGCGACGCCTCCGGCAAGAAAAATTCTTCCAAGGAGCACTCCGCCGGGAGACCAGACATTCACACCATCGCCGCAGCCGCTGTAAACGTTGCCGTCCATGTCGCATTTGATGCCGTCGGGGATACCGTTATCAGCAAAGGCGAAAAGGCGCCGGTTTGCGAGGAATGGTTCGCCATGTCTTGTGATTATATCGAATGCGTATCTTGATTTCCATTCAGTATCACTGTGTAAAAATAAATAGATAGAGGAAGTTACATAGTAGACGGCCTCTCATCCCTCGTCGTACCACTCCCATGCATCCAATCTGTATCCGTGACATACAACGTCTTCTCATCCGGCGAAAAACACACTCCATTCGGATGCCCAAACCCATCGGCCATGACCCGTATACTTTTACTGGCAGGATCGTAACGATAAACCTGAGGAGGCAGTCTCAATGGAGGACGAAAACCCTGCTCAAATCCATACGGAGGATCGGTGAACCATATTGACCCGTCTTCGTGGATGATTACGTCGTTGACGGAGTTGAACTCGCGGCCGTAGTAGTTTGATACTAAAAGCTCGACACTGTGCGGAGCAGTGGCCTGCATAAAATATAAGCCGCTGGGTTTGTCGAGGGATCCTTGGCCGCAGAATAGGATTCCATCTTTGTAGTTGACACCACCGTTGCCCATGGGCACGGCACTAGAGTCAATTTCCTCGCATACTGATTTGGAGGGGTCGAAGTCGTTGATGGTAACCTTGGAGATTTGGACGCGTTCCTGGTGACTGGCTGTGTCCGGCTTGTCGCCGAAGCGGTTGCTAGTGATGAACAACTCGTTGGTAGATTCGAAGAAAACTCCAGCTTCGTGCGCAAATAGGTATTTGTTGTTTTCGACGAGTAGTTCAAGCTCGGGTGCGTGGCCGAGTATATGGCTGAAACGTTTGTCATGGGAGACAAACGGTTGGGAGACGTTAGACATGTTGATATAGCTGGATTATGTTCGGAGATATGCCTAAAAATGTTATCTGAAGGTTATAGGAAAAGGTAAACATGTGTAGTGTCATGGTTGAACTTTGGGGGTTGGATTTGTGTCCGGCTCATGCGGGGTTAAATATCCAAATGTTTAGTAGGACGAACACTAGAGTTGTGGCCGGTCCGGGTACACATGCCTACCTTGTACCACCAAGTATCTGCACGGCCAACACACAATGTATGTTCTAGTTATACGCTATGTATATGACGGTATCTATCAAATGCCCTGAGCTGATGACATCCTGGGTCAAAGCCGGTGTCTCCTTAATGTCAATAAGCTCCTCCTAGCACCCTGACAAGCTCATATCAAGGAGAATATACACAAGCTACTTACCCAGGTCATGCAAAGGGTATTGAGGATTTGACCAAGGTGCTGGAGAGATGGATGGATATTGTAGGAAGTACCTAGGTAGTGGAAAGGGGTGAATCGTTGGTGCCATGAAGGACCAGTCGGACGTGCTTGTTGATTTGTTTGCGGACTCCTTGAAGTCAGTACCAAATACGGATTAGTTGCAATCCTTGAAGAGGAGAGAGGTGAAGTTTACCTTTCTTTCAAAGTCAAGTTTCGGACCCTCGGGACCGTAGTCTCCATAAATATTACCCACGGCTGGTGCAATTGTATGGACATCGGCAGAGGACAACGAGGGTGAATTCGGGAGGACTCCGTTCAGCGGTATGGTGGACATGGCTACGGCAAGATATGTGGGTTGCCCTGATCGAACGATGTCGGTTATTCAGTTTCTGGCGCGCAAAACAACCTCTTGCAATACTCAACTCCCCCGAACTCATATGTCGCTCCGTATACCTCTTAATACAATGTATAAACTACGGTCTCGAACGAAGAGCGAGAACGAAACACGATTGAGCAACGGTATCAAAGAGGGAACGAGTTACTCTAGATGTTAGAAGATTGGAGGCAACATCTACCGCCAGAATTCAGTGCTCTTCTTCCAACTCCATTCCTCATCCTCTTCATGTTCGTCTCTCCACATCTTGGCATTGATATATGCTGTCAGCTAAGTTTTGATACAGTTCAAAAGCTGGTCAGGAATTGAACGCATCACGCGAACGAAGAACAGGTGTTCGAAACGCTGCGCACATATTAGATGATCTAGTGCTTCATGATATAACGCCCTCAACCATATCTCCGTGGTCAAGAGGTACCTAGGTATTCAATGTATATACCGGTACGTGTTGTGCTTTTCCCTGCTACTCAAGAATGGGAGGGCTATCCAAGTCATAGGTCGATGAAATGAGAATGCCATCTTGAGAGATGATCCAAAACTGATGTCGACACCGACAATGTTGATGATGAGATCAGACCTGGCGACGATCATGAAGACCATATTATACCCTCTCAGGGGAAATATTGCCGTCTCAACAGATATTTATCCCCTATACTACCGTGATGAGAAAATTGAGGTAACCTCAAAACAAGGAATCATGTAAATGAAAAGCCATCCTACCACATTTAGATTCGATAATATTGACGCTGTACCCCGTTGGCATTCTGTGACGGCGGCTGTACATGGAAACTATCAGAGTATAGACAGCACGACATTCAACATTCGCTTGACATCCACAAAGCAGAGGGGCGTTAGCTTTGTCACCGGCTAAGCTCGTGAGGCTATATGTCTCGGACTTGTCATATCTGCCCTGGAGCAGTTGTTTAACCTTGTTTAAAGCGAGGAATATGGTGAAATATGCAAACCCCACGGAGACCAGACTCGTACATAGACTTTCTACACTAATAAACATAGTCCAATATGCCTTCGAGGAATTGTATGAATCTGATTCCTCAAAGTAGGGTTCACCAGTGACACCACTCAATAACAGAGCCGCGAATTACCCAATCAGAGTGTAGGAAATCTCGGATAGAGGCACAAAGTACCCCTAAACTTCGCGACGAGGAAACGTCTCTATATTCTCCCCAAGCCGGAAATCCCAAGACTGTTCTCTCCGGACTGCTTGTTTTCCCAGACACACCTTAATGGTAGTTAGAAGCCCTAGTGCCTGACTCATATAGAACAATTGGAACACTTTGGGACACTGAAGATTAAAATCAACAGGTGAGCAGTCGTATATCGGATACCTAGGTATCATTGATAACATTTACTGTTTATGTATACAACATTCACCTTTCTGCATCTCATATAACGGCCAAATACTCTAAGACATCTACATGACCACAAACTTAGCACCAGTCCGGATTAGGGAAGCTTTTCTAGCCTACACCCATCTGAGAACAACTTGTCCTACCACGGCGTTAGTTTGGATACAAGGCTACTTGCTAAAACAATTGAGTGACATTACCTACCAATAAAAACTGTGGCATATACTTAATAGCAAACTTCACTCCACCAGCTTGACCTCCAATCCACAGCGTCCCTGTCGCACCTGCAAGAATCTTATCCGCGAGCTTCTGAGCATGCTGTGCCGTATCTACTCTGACAATTCCATCGTTGTAAACACCATTCTTCTCCGAGATACGGTCATGGATATGCTGTTCCAATGACTTGTAGAGTGAGTTGTCGGGAAGTTTCCATTCTTCGAAATGCTTCCAGTTCTGAGCGTTGCTTCGGACTACACCATTGACCACGGAGAGAGTGCTGACGCTGAATGGTTTGAGCTCGACCCTCAGAGTATCCATGAGGATTTCTAGTGAGCTTTTAGACGCGGCTAGAGTACCTATATTCCAGCTTCTTAATATGCAACCTCCTTGTCTGTAATGAAAGTAAGGAGAACTTACTGCAATATGGAATATTAGCATGTGCCACAATACTAAACACTGATCACCTCTCCCTTTTCGCATTCAACAACGGTGCGAATTTCTGCGTGACTTCCAATGCACCCCAATGATTTGTATCGAACATCCTTTTTGCTTCCGCTATATCCAGGTCCAGTGCCGGATAATACTGGTTGATCGCAGCATTATTTATCAGATAGTCAAGCGTTCCGTTTGTTTCCTTCTTTACTGCGTCCACTGCAGCATCGATACTGGCGGATGAAGTCACGTCGAGAGGTAAGAGTGTCACTGAGGGAAGTTGTTCAAGGGATGTCATTTTAGAAACCGTTCGCGGTGTTTCGAAGACGTGGAGGCCTTTGGATTGGAAGGCTTTGGCGAGGGCTGTGCCAATTCCGCCATCGCTGCAGCCTGTGATTAGAACTGTCTTTTGCTGTGGCATTCTCACTCTTTTTTCTTTCATAATTGCTGTTGAGGGACTAAAAGTGAAAGAGAGACAGAGATATTTCCGGGGTTATTCAAATTAATCCCAAAGAGTCTAAGTCGACGTTGACCCTTGTTATTAACAGCAGAAGACACCCCTAAACAATCAGCCGAGCTTGATAATATATTATTATTGGTTGACGCAAAGAGTAGAACAATCAAATGCAGCATGATCTAAATTAAGTTACATGTCAGGCTGTCAATCCATTTCAGTCCCTTCGTATCTAGGTAACATTGACACTTAATACAATACGTACCTAGGTACCCATTTGGTAGTAACCTAGGTGTATTAATATCAGAAATATGGCGCGGCCAGCGAAGCCAGCGAATAAGTATTCTGAGAACATCTTGAGACAGGGAATTATGTGTGACAAAGAACAACGAACAAACAGCTAGCAGCGCTATTAAAAGGGAACAGGGATTAATCGCCTGTGCCACTTACTCGTGCTACCTGAAATTAATTTCAAAAACGTCTCAAGGTCGTGCTAATGTACTCGATATGTTAGTTGGTGCGAGAAATTGCTCAAGATTAAGGATATGATAGCTAGTTGAATCTGTCTTTTGTGACGCATTTTAAGAATCCTTGATTAGCTAGATTGAAGATATAAACAGGTTCATAGTTGAACGAGTGAAGGCTGGTTTTGCCTGATTATGTGATACCAATAAACGTGTCATGCAGAGTTGTCTCGTATGCCCTGGTATAGATAAAGTACATGGCGAGTGGATTCGGTGGCTATGTAGGGTTATCAGCCGATTGGGAGAAGATTCATTGTTGAACAAATAAATGACTGGATGCTAGAGTCTAGACAAGCATTATGCATTGGTGATCCCATAAATGTGGCTCTACTGATTGGTGAATATTCGATAATTAATACACTATTCTGTACTACGCGTAACATAAGAGATACACATGCGATTAGCCAGCACGACACCGACCTTCAGGTGCTCCATGTTTGGTGAAAGACGTTCGATCACAAAGGGAACTGTTGCTTTACTTACGTCGCCGACTCCCTCCTAACAGGGAACCAGATAATAGTGGTTGGAACTTGCATATAAAGAGCATCCAACAAATACAATACTTGTTGTCGGACCGCTTTAACTAGGTTCTGTGCCCTAAATACGAGTGGGAAAATGACAACGTACTTATCGGACATGTTTGGTTTTAACTCATCTTCCATGGACGTAGGATGGAATTTCTCCTCGACGGCCAGCTGTCGATGCTTTCCTGGCGATACATGTTGGCCAACGAAGGCCCAGTGGAATGCATTCAATGAGACTGTTGGGGGAAGTTTGACTCCATCTATTCCATTGGCCGCTATTTGCCATGATAATGAAGAGTTTGCTGCATTCAATCCCGTCGGTTGTGCTGTTCTACAGGATAGATAGTACCTACGAGAAACTCACCTGGCTTCATCCTCATCTCCCATGTCATACTTGTTTACGAACAACAGCTGCAACCCCTTTTCAACCGTGAATAGTGGTTGTACCTTGGGAAACTTGGTTAGCTATACGGTGAATGCGACTAGTATCAACGATATTCAACAAACTCTTGCTTTTGTTCAAGAACATGATATACCACTGGTCATTCGAAATACGGGCCATGACTATAATGGGAAATCAACCGGGGCCGGTGCCCTTGGACTCTGGCTTCATTACATAGGTTCTATGGAATATCTATCGGAATATGATTCTCCATCCTACACAGGACCTGCTATCAAAGTCGGCGCAGGCGTATCGATCTACAACGCTTACAAGTTTGCTCATGCAAACAACGGTATCATAGTGGGAGGGAATTGCCCTACTGTTGCTCTTGCTGGTGGCTATACTCAGGGTGGCGGCCATGGTCCTCTGGCATCAAAATATGGCCTAGCTGTCGACCAAGTGCTCGAGTGGGAGGTAATCACTGCAGATGGGCAACCTCTTATGGCATCCTCCACAGAGAATCCTAACCTATACTGGGCTCTTAGCGGTGGTGGTGGAGGCATATATGGTGTTGTCGTCTCGATGACCGTCAAAGTGCATCCACAAGAGGCTGCCGTAGCAGCGGGAATGTCTTTCACGGTCCCGAGTACGTCTACAGGCATAGATGACTTTTGGGCAGCAGTCACAACATTTATTCGGTCCTTGTCTAGCATGGTCGATTCTGGTCTACATGTTAGTTGGACTCTTGCTCCTGGAATCTTTGCTGTCACCCCTGCTTCCGGACCTGGAATATCTCAGCAGGAAATTGACAAACTCTTCGCTCCAACAATTTCGCAGCTGAATCAAACCAGTATTCTTTATCAATACAATTCTCAGTCCTTTCCTACTTGGTTGCAGAGCTTCGAAGCATTCACTCTTCCTTCCGCCAATGTCTCCAGCTACATTATCGGTAGTCGATTGATTCCACGCTCCGTTATTGATGTACAAGCAGATGACTTCATATCCGTTCTTCAAACGATCGTTAAAAACAACTTTATCGCAATCGGAAACTCTATAAATGTCTCCGCTCAAAATTTATCCAACGTGGCAGTTAATCCATACTGGCGTCAAACGATAGTCCATTTGAGCATCGGCACATTTTTCAACTACCTGGACTTTGCTTCAAACTTTCAGAATCAGGATCTCATGACGAATACACTTATTCCTCTACTTGCTGAATTGACACCAGACGGGGCAACCTACCTAAATGAGGCCGACTTTCAACAGCCGAATTGGAAGTTGGTATTCTACGGACCAAATTACAGCCAACTTGACGAGATCAAAAGTCAGTATGATCCGTTGGATGTATTCTATGCGTTGGTGAAGTGATCGCTGGGAACAGCGAAACGATGGTAGACATGGCAGGCTGTAGTATGTAGTTATCTATACCGTTATCATCATGGGCATGATACAGAATCTTGGATTGAGTAGACATATCTCTTGTTGAGTTCTTCCATTAACAACTTTGCTGAGTGCTTGTTATCAAATATCAAGAATATCAGATGAATTCAACAAAATTATGTACATTCAATGCTGGAATTAAAACGAAGGACTTTATACAAACTGCTCTATATACATATATTTTACACAGTAAATTGCATGCATTCTTTACACAGTAATACCCATGTTAGCAACAAGAACAGCCAACAGACCACCTTGAACAGGCCGGTTAGCAAATTGATAAATGTAACTATACGCAAGTTAGTAAACCCGCAAGTTTCATCAAATGTATTGTAACTTACGCTCCAGTCTGAGTCTCATACAAGTCACCGAAAGGCAACCATTCAGAAGTAGCAGCAGCCCAGGTAGCAACAGCATCAATCATATCTTGACGAGTAGGCTCGCTAGCAGTGGCAGCTGTCCAAATCTGCCAGTCGGACTTGGACCATTGATGGCGTGTGTCGACTGGAATACCGAATGTTTCGAGAACTGAGGGATAGAATTCACTTTGTTGGTCATAGATTGATTGGGGGATGGTGCCGAGATTGAGAGCTTTATCTGCGTAAGCATTATAGAGAAGGCCTGTATAACAAGGTTAGCCAATTGCATAATAGTGTAATATTTGTATAACAGGACTCACTCCAGGTGCTCGAGTTTCCATAATTCAATGTAAGATGAGGAAGTTCATCAGTCGTGGCGTTGGCGAAACCGATCCACTGAGTGACATAGTCGGATGCAATGCTGTTGTAATTTGAGGCATCGGCAGTGTTACCGGTCAAGTTTGCAATGACAGACATGGCCTGAATACCAACAATGCCTTTGATGGCAAGATTAGTCTGATTAGCCAAAGCACCCTCGAAATCATCGGTGGATGCCTGGTTGGCAGGGATCAAAGAATCTGCGACAAGATATTCGGCCCATTGCGATAGCAATTTGTAGTGCTGTTCAAGGTATGCCGTGTCCTTGGTAACGGCGTAGTACATCAAGGCCATGACGACCATGTTGCCAGATTCTTCAAGAGGCATAGCTTCGTCGTTACCTGCCGGGTAGCCAGTTGCATTGGGGTAGCGTGAGCCTATGTCGTGCATGGAATAGGTGTTTGGGTAAAGGCCAGCCTCCTGATTCTGGAACAGGGGATCCATTAACAACTTTAAAATAGTGGCATTGGTGTAGATATAAGCTGGATGCGCAGGGAAGATAACGTCCACAGTGTTCATGTTACCGTCCGAGGAGATTTCCTTCAACCATACAAGCGGTGACTCTTCAGTACCAGTCCATTGGATACCACCAAAAGCGTGGCGTAGACCGAGGGTGGTCAAGGCAGCGTAGTTCTCGCCGTTGGCGTTGATGGAGTCCTCCTGTAGCTGAACGTCCAAGGCACTGGACAGTTCATAAGCTGTAGCAAAGTCGGTTTGGAAGAAACTCAACTAGAAAGAAAGAGATTAGTTAGCCAAGAGTCAATGGGAAAAACTAATATTATTATAACTTGCAGCATCTAGTTGGGTGTCAAAGTAGTCGAGGTAGAGAGAAGTCTGAGGGACGACACCGGAGGACGTGGTATACTGGATAGGCTCGTCCTGACACAAGCCAATGGAGAAAACACGAGACAGTGAGTTAGTTCCGACGCTACCCAGATCAAAAGCATGAGCAAATACTGGCCAGGAATTGCTGATGGCACGGTAATTGGTGTCCTGTGTGTTTGCAAGAGATCCGCTGTTGATAAATTGAGCGCGGACAACAGAGTCTTGACCGTTCTGGTAGCTGTAGCCACTTTGCGAAGTGGTAGCCCAGTACCAGTTACCGAATTCAGTCTGGTCAGAAATCTCTGTCCAGGCTTCTTGGGTTTGACGGAAGATTTGGTGGTAAACCACATCATCACTGGCAGTGCCGTACTTCCATTGAGCAATGTTGCTGGAGTCGCCGGAAACCCATTCTAGAGCGTTGCGTTCATGGTCAATGAACTTGAGCTTGCACAGTTGGGATAAAACCTACCAGCACTGATATCGGAGTAGATCTGTACACTATGAGTTTTACCATCGATAGACTCGACAGATACTTCCATGTAGGAAAAGACCAGAGACTGACGCTTCCAGTCATCGGGAGTGATGGGGGAAAGGAAGGCAACTGTCAATTTAACCGCATTGTTGACAGTCTGCGTGTATATACTCTGCGTAGCAGTGTATTCGTAGTTTGTCTGAGTAACAAGATTGCTGAGGCCGCTCATGGCACCCATCCAGTTGTATGTGGTACCATCGACCCTAATCAGGCCTTGCCAGCCAAGCGTCCTGCCATTCCAGTAGCTGGGCCACTGACCGGCCAGATAGCCTCCATTACCGCCACCACTGCCGGCCGGCTGCCAGGTACTGAGGTAGGGTGATCGAACTGCCAGCGGTTGGGATGGAGGCTTAATTGGAGTGAATGTTGACGCGGCTATGGCCGTAGTCAGCGAGGCCAACATGGCCAGCGCACTGGTGAGCTTCATCGTAGGGTGAGTGAGTCCCAGAGCTGGGCTCCGTACGAAAAATGTCAAGGAGTGACGAAAACGAGCGTATGGAATCAATTAATAGATCTTGATTTACTTGTTATCGGAGGTAAATGCCACCAGTTGACACGGAGCAGAAAATTTGATAATTAGCATTATTCCGAGCTATTTTCTATGCCCAAGTGCTATGTCAACAGCGGTACTCGATAGTACATATTGAAAACCCCTCAATCACTGCCCAGGTGTCATGTCACAGCGCTAAAAACGCCCACCAACACAGAAGGCATCTGACAACGGCGGGTATTTAAAAGGAGAATGTCACGGCATCATTTCGCGGAGCGAATGAAATACTGCACGGAAAAGTAAAAGTTGGGAGATTGTTAGCTTGAATTACATATTCTCAACAAACGATGTCGCTTTTGAAGTTCCATTCTATGGCACCAATTCAATATGCGCCATGCCAATGTAAATGCTTTTATCTTGGAGCATTTATTATTTAACCCTCGGGGCCCAAGGGTTGTATGCAACCTTGGAAGTATATATTGCAGATGAGATCCACCTGGGCGCGAATAACTACCGCGTAAACAATTATCCAATCAACAAACGTAGCTACATAATCTAATATCTACGAACTATGCGTCTTCTATGACAAAATTTGAGCATAATATTGAAAAATCATGGCAAAGTATGGTGGATAACCTCCAAATGCATCGATTTGACGTTTTCGGCATACATTGTTGTTTGCTTCGGGGGAGAAGTGGAGTTAAATTTATACCAGGTATAGTAGAGAAAACTGGAAAAGACCAAGTCGGCGGCGATAAGTAAGGTATGTATACAATATCAAGGTCCCATTCATCGTGTACACTATATTCCACATGGTTTCCCGCATTGCAATACATTTCAGTTGGGCATGTGGTGTTGTGAAGGAAACAGAGACCAGACTCAAGAATAAAGCTGCTGAACGTCCGTACCACGCCTAAATTCTAGGGCCAAATGTTGGAGTACGTACCCACAACGTCACCCAGACGAGCTTATCCTGATAGGCGTAGACTCTGGAGGAATCTTGATTTCTTGAATTTAGCGGGCAGATCAACATACGTACGGCTGAATCGTCGACTCGGAAGTACGTAAATCCGCCTGGGAATGTTTGTATTACGGAGGCTTCTTAATGTTCAGCTCTGCGAAATTCAGTGAAGTTTTAAATACTCATATCTTACTTCCGTGCTAGGGAGATGAGGAAGTCCAGAATTTCAGTATGATTCTTTGAGGACAGTAGCGTTGCCAGGTTGCATAGCTGATGGACAAGAAGTAAGCTTAGCTGGCGCCACAGTGTCGGCTTGCCCTAACTAGGGTTGTACCTAAGTTAGGCACTACGCACTGTAAGCACTAAGCAGTAAAGTCAGGAGAGCTGGTCTTGAAACTATACTTTCCTATTTCAGGTGGGATTTTCATACATCTTCCGAGCCTCTTATTTTTAGACGGTTTCTTCGGAGCTTCGAAACTTCTACTAGATGTTGGCCAAACAATATCGTTTTACGATGGCTCTCAATCCACCAAACTCGTTTCTTTTTGAGTTTAACCGAATTCCTGCTGAAATCTCAAGGCTCGGATCATTGAAAGGATTTACCCCACGATTCAGCTTCGATATTCCTCTTTCTATTTTTGTTTCCAACTTCTAATTTTATCAACCTATGTGATTCAAGCGATGGGCCCACAGTTTCAGCATGTGCTGTCCTTGACTCCTTGAATGTACGGAGTAGAAAAGTCATCGTGGCTGATTCTGTAACCAACGTCTTTCAGCCACCCGTCTTGAATGTTTCAAGCAAGCCTTGGGTGGTAGTATTAGACTATCATTCCCTGTAACTACAAGGCCTGGATGAAGTCGACACAGCGGAAAGTCTAAATAAAGCGCCCTCGTGATTGGAGAATACGCATACAACGCTTCACGGAAGAGCCAACATTGTTGGTTGTTGACTCCCAGCACACTTGAGTTTTGTCCATACCAGGTAAGCGATTTCAATTATCGATCCTACAATTCTACTTTACAGCATAGCCATCAAGTTTACTTTCGAATCTCGAATAGACTAATTACGTCTGATTGCCCAACGGCTTTTCTTTTCTTTTGATTTAGTTGCCTAATCAGGGAATTTTGCGGCATCAGGTGACATCTTGGTACGACTTTGAATAGCCCTAATAATCCGAGAGGTCGTGTACGATTCGGTGAGTATGCGCTTACTATGGATCAGTGCTCTCAGTCTGTCACATCATGTGAGTACGTAGACTTCGATCCAACTGCAGTAACATCATCGAGAGAGTTGGCGCTCCACAAATAACAAGATTCAAACCCAACGGCACAATAATTGGTCGAAGTTTGGACCTGTCAGCTGAGCCCATCACCTAAAACTGAAATCCACAGCCGAATTAGCTAGAGCTCATTGATGGAAAGGGTCGTTATTCGGTCGAAAATTGAATCAGCAACCCAAATGCGGATCTTATGGTGTCAGCAGAAAAGCCACACTCCTTGAAGGACTTTGAGCCGTCCATGATAGATCAATCACGTTTCTGTATACAAGAATACAAGTAGCATATCTGGTAAATATAAGATTGGATATGCCGGCGACACCGATGTTCCATTCGTTTAGGCCGAGTTAAAGGAGAGATGCATGAGAGAATTGGAGGGTTATAACTACTCATTTGCTAGAGGGGTTCGGTACAGGATCAGGGAGCACGCTAGGTTGTCAGCAATTTTTAAGCATTTACTCCGTACTTAGTCCACGACCGATCCAATGGAATCGTGAGAATAATAGGGGAAGACTAGTCAGGACTCCGTCCATAGTAGCAACGCTGGCACTATTGCTCCAGGACCTGCTAAAGTTGCGGTCTGTTTCCCTTGCGGCTCCTGGGTATAATTTCACTAAGTGCTTCCTCAAACGGATAGTTTTCTGTGTCATTCTATTTCACCGGCTCCTTTAGAAATACACTCATGAGATTTTGAAAACGAGGCCATGCGACCAGACTTACATAGTATATTTTAGTCTACCTATCGTGTTCACTGCAGTGGGACCTTGCCTGTTCAATTATTCAGTGGTGATACCGGACGTAAATCTTGGAATAAAATGATGCATCTATAATTCTCCAATAAATATCCCCGGTAAATAAGTGGAGCTCAGAAATCTACCTAGTGAGGGGAAGACCGAAAACAGCTTAACAATTGCCAAGTTGCTTAGGAGAAATAAGGCTTGTGCAATGTAACATTCAGCAAACCGTAGACTACTATCTTGGTAAACTCGCCGGCGAAGCCTCGACATCTGACGAATTATGGATCTTAGCAATCCGGAGACATAACTCGACTTAACTATAAAACCCCCGAGGCCCTTCCTTGGACATGGATAGCTGGAGAGTCCGAAAAAATCACAGGTGTTTCTATACATTCCTTATCTTACCAAGATACACCCGGGTGATCGACTAGTCATGTTGTTCTCTCGACCAGTCCTCGAGCGATTCAGCAGCGTGCTCGCTTTGAGTCTGTATGTCACCGGCTCCCTTGCTGGACCATGTGATATTTACTCTTCTGGTGGTACCCCCTGTGTCGCTGCACACAGTACTACTCGTGCCTTGTACGACTCCTTCACCGGCGCTCTCTACCAGGTTTCTCGTGGCTCTGACGGTGCGACTACTGATATTTCGCCTCTGTCCGCCGGCGGTGTCGCCAATGCCGCTGCCCAGGACTCATTCTGTGCCAGCACCACCTGTCTGATTACCATCATTTATGACCAGTCTGGCAACGGCAACCACCTTACTCAGGCACCACCAGGAGGCGCTGCTAGCGGTCCTGACGCCAATGGCTACGACTACCTTGCCAGCGCGATTGGCGCACCAGTCACCTTGAACGGTTCTAAGGCCTACGGTGTCTTTATCTCGCCGTTTACCGGCTACCGTAACAATGCCGCCCGTGGAACTGCCACTGGAGATGAACCAGAGGGTATGTACGCAGTTCTGGATGGTACTCACTACAACACAGGCTGCTGCTTCGACTATGGCAATGCTGAGGTCAACAGTGATGACACCGGCAACGGCCACATGGAGGCCATATACTTTGGCACTGGTGATGGCTCTGGCCGTGGTACTGGTTCCGGAGCTGGTCCTTGGATCATGGCTGATCTCGAGAATGGATTGTTCTCTGGTTACGACCCTATCAACAACAATGCAGACCCGACCATCACCTCCCGATTCGTAACTGCTATCATCAAGGGAGAACCCAATCAGTGGGCAATTCGTGGAGGTGATGCTACCACTGGCTCGTTGTCCACCTATTACAGCGGTGTTCGTCCATCTGGTGGCTACTACCCAATGTCTAAGGAGGGTTCCATTATCCTTGGTACCGGTGGTGACAACAGTGACCGTGCTCAGGGTACATTCTACGAGGGTGTCATGACTTCTGGTTACCCTTCGGATGATATTGAGAGCCAAGTTCAAGCCAACATTGTCGCCGCTAAATATGCCACTACATCCCTCATCAGTGGTCCTGAATTGGAAGTTGGTGAAAATATTGCTCTACGCGCCACGACAGCATGCTGTACAACACGTTACATCGCCCATACCGGCTCCACCGTGAACACTCAAGTGGTCACATCATCCGATTCCGAGGCCCTCAGAAAACAGGCTACCTGGACCGTCCGCACTGGTCTCGGTAACAGCGCTTGCTATTCCTTTGAATCTGTCGACACCCCCGGCAGCTTCATCCGTCATTCCAATTACGAGCTCATGCTCAACGCCAACGACGGCAGCAAGCTCTTTGGCGAGGACGCTACTTTCTGCCCTCAATCCGGTCTCAACGGTCAGGGCAACTCTTTCCGTTCCTGGAGCTACCCTGCTCGATACTGGCGTCACTACAACGCCATCGGCTACATCGCTAGCAACGGGGGTCCCTTTGACTTTGACAGCACTACCTCCTTCAACGACGACGTTAGCTTCGTTGTCAGCGTCGGCTTTGCTTAAACTCGGCATAGCTTTTGTGATGACATTTCTTTCTGAGTAGTGCCTTCTTGTTAACTTTTATATAGCGTGGTCACCTTCCTGTCTTGTACCGTGCAAGAACAGGTTATGTACATATGGGCACACTATTAGTATATATTGTTAATTTAAAAGACTATTCAAACGATATGATGAAAAGAAACCAAAATATGATCCGATATTAATTTCAACATAACGCTGAGTTCATTAGGTACTGTCTCTCTCTGGAACCTACCAGATAGATCAGGTTTTGTAACTCATTGCTTGCTATGATGCCCCTTTTCGAAAGGGCAATACCTTGTCTAGTCGTTCCATTGCACGCAGGGCTGTACCTGATAGAGAGGCATAATCGTTAGTGTCATTATTTCCGACTCCGGGTTCTTGTATACGTGTGCTTCAAGATCGGATCAAGATGTTCACTCCAATATCGCTTATAATGATGGACCATAAAATCCAAGTCAAACTTTCGATGAACTTAGGAGTTCAACGAAAGCCGGACAGGATAACACCATGCCTTTTTAAAGAGGGCATTAGTGTACGTTTCATTGACCTACAGCTATATCCTCTGACTCGGCTTGTGCATGCCAGTATTGAAGGAAACAGTTCATTGTTCGATGACCCCTGCTGCCCTTCCTGCTTCCGAGTCGAGTCAACCACCGTAGTGGCTTAGTCGCTAGAGAGATACAATTTCTCAATTCTCCCTTCCAGCCATCGTTACACACTCCAGGATGAAGTGAATTGTCAGTCGTATTTCCTACAATCCTAGGACCTTTAATAACGATAGCCTATTTCCAAGCCCTCCAGATATGAATTAGAGTTATTACATGATTTCACTCATCTCCTACGTGTATGTTTAGGGGTATGGCTGCGGATTTCTCTAATCAGTTTCTGCCCATGCCATTCACTGATTTCGCGACTAGTAGAGAGAAGAACACTACTGTGCTGTCTATGTCAATCTATCATCTCTTCAGATAGCATTTATCAACCTGTGGTCGCTCACCTGTCCGACGTAATCTAGAGAAGACATTGATGACTTTTTGAAGAACGTCTGATAGTCGCGTTGTCTTATCATATATGTAACTTAGAAACCCA
Source organism: Talaromyces liani (assembly GCA_022814505.1). Taxonomy (NCBI): domain Eukaryota; kingdom Fungi; phylum Ascomycota; class Eurotiomycetes; order Eurotiales; family Trichocomaceae; genus Talaromyces; species Talaromyces liani. The sequence goes on from JAKLNL010000046.1 coordinate 177,118, forward strand.
ATCAAGAGATAACTCGTGAGCTGAGGGATATATATATGTAGTAAGCAAATGACGCAAGATCCCGAGAATAGAGTTCTAGGGGACAGAAGTCACCTGATACTTAGGTAGTGATACTTGTAGTTAGCAAAGGTCAAGTTACGCCGGGTTACGGCCGCGGGTTACAGACCCGCCCCCCCCAGTAACCCGGTTATCTG